>JACXSJ010001043.1:0-27972 GCA_014851325.1 Pentalonia nigronervosa | reverse complement strand
ATTAAAATATTTTTGAATGAAATCAAAATAAATGTAAAAAAATTTGACAAGCTGCGAGCTTCTAAAACAAAAAGGTATGATATTTAAACGAAAGTGTAATGTTTTCTTAATCGATTTTGGTGGTAAATTATATTTACACACCGAGAAAAAAAACCAGCATATTTGATGGATTTTTGAAGAAAACGAATACAGCCACGAATAATGCCAACATATCCGTAAAAAAAGTTTCGTCTTGAGTATATATAAGAACTAAATGTTTCACGAAATTATCTATAATCACGTTTATCGAGGTGACCTCAATAATAATTTTCTGATAAACCATCGACGTAATTGGATCATAGGTAATTTATAGGATGTTTATATCGGTTGTTTGTTATGATGGTTTAATTTTGATAAAAATTAATAAATATTCGGGTACAAATAGATATTAGACTGATTTAAGAATAAAAATTAAACTAATATAAATTTTTATTCAATGATTGTGTTATTATTAAGTCATTTAAAGCTTGCGCTATCTATGAATACATATATAGATATCGAAGGTATAAATATTGAAAGCTACATATTTTTGGATATCATGCATTTTATGTTTGTAATATTTTGTACCTGTAATCAGAAATCAATTTTTAAAAAAGTAGTAAAAAAATAAAATCAGGCTATGAAAGTAAAAAGGCTTAAATTATAGCGACCAATAATACACAGACTAATACAAAAAACACACACAAGGTCAATGGTATTAAATTGTAATAATTTATGATGCTTTGCTTTATTGACTGTTTCAAGAGTATCTCGTCATTGGATACAGATTATCATAATGGATGTGTTAAATTTAAATTCAAAGATAAGTCTTCGCAAACAAAAAACGATTCTGAGTAGAGACGGGGAGTGTCAGTTTCTATTTCTAAGGGTATTTTATAATTTATTTATATTACTATTAGTTATACGGTATGTTGAATTTATTTTTGTCGGGTTAGTTTTTATTATAATTTATTATTAATACCGTGTACCGCGTAGAACGGTGTTAATAGGTTTGTTATATAAAATATGAACACATAGTTTAAGATTAGTCAAAATATTTTGAAAAAGCAATATATAGTGTCGAAAAATGTCTAATCTCTCAATTTATTGTTGCTTAAATAACAAAATAATATTTAAAATTATGAGACAAAAAATCAATATTTGGATCGTAATTTTGCAAAAATTAGAACTTAAAATGTCCACGAAAAAATGTTGTGTCAATCTATTCTTTTTAAATATTTTATGGGATGGTATAAGATCAACTTATGAAAAACTTTGTATTGTTTTCAAGCTTAAGATATTAAAATTGAAAATGTAATGAATTTTATACTAAATATTTTTTTACAAATGTTCGTAATTATATAAGGTTAGTAATGAACTCACGGTATTTTTTGTTCATTCTAACTGAAAAATAAATTTACAGTAAAAATATTTATTAAAGAAAAAACGTTATGGTAAAATAAATAAACTAAATGTCCTAATAATTCAGCTACCAGAAAATAATACCCATATTTCTTCTAAAATTAATAATATAATCATCATTTGTACTATCTCTAATTTTTATAATTTTTATAATTTATAATATAGTTGAAATGTATACACGATGTTTCATGAAATATATAAGTAGATAAGCTTTAGTTTTATATTTATACAATTAGCCCACATAAAATATTATATTATTAATTATGATGTATGAATTCCGTGTATGATTATATTTTATTAAAATTAAATTTGAAAAAGTTATATGTGAACAATAAATCTGTTAAGGTTTTATATACTATCGCGGATTACATTATTTACAATGATTGGTTTTGGATAAATTCATTTCCATAATAACTACATAAAATTATATGTAAAATTGAAAACTTTTAGTGAAAACATGTGATTTTATAAATAGGTTTTTCCGTGTAACCAACCAAGGATGTTTAAGGTCACATTGAAGTTTTGATTCAGCTGGTTAGACAGTAGGTATACCTATAATAGGTAGATATGTAAGTTTTACTACCATGAACATTATTAAGTCTTGATCATATACATCATTACTTCTTCACAAGCTCTCACATATTTTAATAAGTATCAAGAAAAATGTATGAAAAAAATAAAATGTTTATTTAGTATTTATTAATAATGATTACAAAACGTGTGCATTTATTATAAAAATGGGCTTAGTCCAATAAAATTATTGTAAACGTAAAGGTAATTTACATAATAAATTGCATATAATTATTATTAAAAATTGTTAATTGAAATTTTTCAATAAATAATTTGCTTAATTTAAACTTTTGAGTTGGAAAAAATAATTTAACATTGATAACAATAATATTGTAAGTTCACATTAAATATGCTATAGGCATAGGTAGGGATAGTTTTGGGAAGATCTGTTTTATTAAAACAAATAATTAATCTGATCAGGAAAAGTTGGCTATTATTGTAAGACTTAAAACATTTCGGACCAGGTGTCCAGGTAGAATGTTTTAATTTATTATATTATGTTTATTAATATTAATATGTTATATGTTTTATAATTATAGATATGTACAGAAAAAAATAATTTATAATGATGTTCAAGGAACTCGGACAAATATATCATAATAACTGATAGTTATTAAAATAAAAGTTATGACAAAACAGCATATGTACCTTATATTTTAATGACAAAATATTAACTCTAATTTGGTATACATATTATTTAAGTTTATTTTAATTATACTTTATAATTATTTATTGCATAATATTATTATTATCCATCAAAAAATCTGTTATTTTTTATTGATATATTATTTGTTTATTTAAAGTTTTTTTTAAACTTATTTTATTAATAAGCACTAGTTTGCCGTATATTGAAATGTATTCTTGTCATTAACCTTCAATAATATGATATGTATATTATGTATATTGCGTTATGATATATTAAATATTTGTGTCTAAATTTAGCAAAAATAAACGTCATTATTTATATAAGAACGTCATAATAACAACCCATAAAAATTAGCATATAATACATTTAGTTTTGCCGGGATCTTAAATTTTAGGTTATAAAATCAGGTAAGTATCACTACAACCAGTAGGCATAAACGATTTCTATTGCAGTATTATTTTTTAATAGACATTATAAACCACACCCGTTACAAATATTGTTCTAATTGTAATATTATTTTCTTTACAAATTAGGGTTGATTATTAATTATTATTATTATTATTGAATATGCTTATGATATATGTGAAAATGGTGGTTAGGTAATTTTTGAATTATCATTTCAACAGGACTGAGTGAAAGTAAAATATAATTTTAATTGAAACTAACTAATTGTATGTTTAAAGTTTGAACGATGGAAAAATGTGTTAATTTAACCAATTATCATTTATAATTATAAAAATAATAATAATAGTATACAACTGACTATGCCGAGATTCCCTGCTAAATCCGATCTCTTTATCCTATTCATACTTTGTTTAAATACTTCAAGTGTTATTCTTTTAATGAAAAAATAAGTTTTTATTATAAGTTTTTTCTTATTTATGGCTTAAGCGAGTTAAAATAAATAATAAATATTCTTATATATTCTTTATTTGCAAAAATGCAAAATAAACTTTCATTATTGAATTCTGAAGATCATAAATCATAAACATTTCCCACTCTCTTTTAAAGACTTTAATTTTATAATCAAGGATGTAATGACCTAAAACTTTGACCTATATAAACTCCTAACCATATATTCTGGTAGTACATTGGATTTTGGAATGCTATTCAAATGTAGAAAATTGTGTGCACATCTATACTATGATGATTACAAATGTAAATGGAATTTGACAAGTATATATTAACAATTGTGAACTGGTAGGTACGCATGTGAGAATTATTTATTATGGAGAATATGTGTTCAAAACACACGGATTTTTATTTATTGTTAAAATAACCGATTTGTGTATTCTATAATTTGATTCCATTGTTTTTTGTCTTGATAGTCCTAGAATTATTTATTGTTTAACTACCCATTAAGATAATTTCGTTTTACAAAATTTAATCATTGTTCAATACAATCATTTTAATTAATATTTTGATTTTAATGGAATTGATTAGGTTTTGGTTCTTGAAATTAATGAATAAGTTCTAACTTCAGCATACTAAAAGTTTAAACAATCTTATATTCTTAAAAAAAAACCATTGTGAAAATAATAGATATAAACGAATTAGCTGTCACAGCAATAA
Organism: Pentalonia nigronervosa; assembly: GCA_014851325.1. NCBI lineage: Eukaryota > Metazoa > Arthropoda > Insecta > Hemiptera > Aphididae > Pentalonia > Pentalonia nigronervosa. The sequence continues at coordinate 23,744 of JACXSJ010001043.1, read as the reverse complement.
TAAAATTAACAACAGTGAAAAATCCATAACAAAAAAAAAAAAAAAAACAAATACTCCCATTAAAGAATTGTATTTTGTTCAAATTATATTTAATTAATTTAATGTTACTCAATTAGGTAATTAATAAGTTATTACAAAAGCTAGGGACATTTAAAAAATTAATTATGTATATTTATAATATATTAGTTAATAACTAGGGCTTAGATATTCATGCATTTGTATGTTATGCTGTTTACTAAATTATACTATATATATACATATATGATGAGATCATCAAAATAAATTATTTTTAAAAAGCATTTTGATGACAATATAAATAAATAGAAAATAATCAAAAATTAACATTGGCATCCTTACATATTAACATTATTAATATTACATTACAATATTGCATAATATTACAAATTTGTTTTTTACCTATATAGATACATATAAAAATTGATTATTGATGTTTAAGATTTAGTTATTTCCCTGATATTGACATAAAGGGTATAATAGAAAGATTTAACAGATAAAAATAAAATAATAATAAAAGTTAAATATATGAAAAAAATATGAATGCTACATGGTTAATAAATAATTTAAAATTTACTGATGTTTGAAAATTCTCAAAAATAATATTTTAAAAAAATTTATTACTTTTCAAATTCATTAATTCTAAAAAATGTTGATATTTTAAAAAAATTATAAAAAACTACTTAGCCCAAATAAACGTTTTTACCATTAAAATTTTTTCAAAAATTAGGTTTATAAATTAGCTATTTTAAATATTTCAAAACATTTTTAATCAAATCTAAATTTTTTTATTTTCTGTTTTAAAAAATTAAAGTAAAAAACTGTATACTGTACTTATGACGCAAGTGCCAATATATTTTATAAAAAAAAAAAAATGTTAAAATAATGATTAGAACAAAAGTTATTTCATTTGTCATATCTTTCTGTTACACTTTATATAGTTAATATATATTATTAATTACTATTATTTTTCTTAAATTATACTATCTAAAAATAAATTGAATTATTTTTGGTTTATGCGATTATCATATTATTATATATACATAAAAAAAAAATTTCTAAATATGATTGCATCATATATAATATTATACCATAAATGACTAGGTTTTATAAAATATAAAAGTTTAATAGAAAATTGATATAAATGGTAAAACAGTATACAATTAAAAAATTGACAGAAATATATAAATAGGTACAGGCAATAAAAAAAGGTATAACTTACTGATATAAAATTAAAAGTATTTTAGAAATATTGAAATCTTATAATTAATTAAAGGTTGAAAACGCTATGCAATGAATACTAGATTTTCAATTATTGGATCATTTATGAGTTTGACACTACATAAACTCAACCAAATAACTATCAAGACGACGAGCCATTTTTGGGTATTCGCGTTAGTTGTTATTTATTAGTATTCCACAATTATTTTGTATAGACCAATTTTAAATAAGTGTTTACAGCAAAAATGTGTACAAATAATATGCACTATTATTTAATTGTAAACCTACAAAGTTTCAATAAAAAAAAAAAAAAAAAAATATGCACTATTATTTAAAATAATCCAGCCAAATGTTCACTTATTAGTGAAAAAAGAATCAAATATGAACTATAGAATTGAACTTATTATATGACTAAAACATTTTTAGATTATTTCATTACGTTGTAATATGGCCCGGAATATATACACTGAATACTAGTAATTACTGAAATATGCATGCATTTATGTGCTTGAATGTACTAAACTATGGGCTTAACTATATGCCCTAATTTTTTTCAATTAACAAAGTCTGCTCTATGTATATATTTGAATGATCTATCATTGTGTTTTTGTTTATTTGTATGTGTTACGCACTGATATGTATGATTGGTCATCATGAATAGATTTACCCAAGTGGTGGTCATGTCCAACAGTTGTAACTTGTTATTCAAAATTCTGTATAAATATCCGGTTGTACAATATGTGTTCAGCAAATTACATTTTTATCCATCTATCATAGTTATTCCTTAAAAACGATGTACCTAAATACTTAATTATAATTGTAGATATAAAAATACGTCACAGTAAAAAAGTAAAATATTCTTTAGAATTATTTATAACTGCAGATTCATTTTTTTCAAATTTGATGTTGATGATCAATATGGTATAAACCGTATGAAACATATATCTAATATAAATTACCTATATAATCATGTAAATCTAAATAAAAATTGTACAGAGTTTAGTTAACAGCTTATCCTAATTACGTTCTGGGCGTGCTCATGATAATGTATCCATGGTTTGTAAATTCAACTTTAATATGAATCTTTTAGGCTTTAATATTGTTTTCTGCTGGAAATACAACAGTGTGTGGGGGTATATATGTGACGTAAGTAGTTTGAGATTTAAGAAATTGTTAATGTAATTTATTTTTTTAACGTTATGCTTAGTAATATGATATTATACGTAGGTACTTTATATGTTCCTCGTCTTGATACTTCAATGAGTTTTTCTTTTTTTTTATTTAAAATTGTTTATCCTGGAATATATCTGACGTCTGTACGTTTTATAAAAAAATATAACATTAAAATAAACATTCAGAAAACGTATACTCCTTATTATAACATAAGCTAACAGTATAATATATACTCAGTTTCGATTAACGCAATATAGTGTCGTCATTTATTTGATTTTAAGAATTTCCGTTCAACCAAAGCGTTGGTCTATAGGAAATAATATTCAGTTCATATTATTAGCTATCGAACGATTAATATTAATATGTTGCAATACCATCACAGTTTATTTGATTATATTGAAAAAACAAATTTATTGTACTTGTACCTTGCAAGATATAACATTTATACAATTTACTAGAATTGTAAACTGTATACGATTTTTGTACAACTGTAGTAAAATAACTATTGGTTTATTATAATTAAGATAAATTAAAATAACAATATGCTTTCGCGTATTTTATTAACGAACAATAGTAAATTGAATTTTTTGCTGCCCATCGTACTCGTATCATAGTCGATTGTATCCAATATTTAGTAGGTACTGCTTCCAGTTTATCACTTTAGAGTTTAGGGCTATTCATTAAAAAGCATCGTTATAAATATAAATATAAGATATATATACATTTTCATTGTGACAGAAGGAATGTCAATATTATATTTAAATTTAATGCTTTAACAAAATATAGGAAGAGCTATTATTACTCAGTTTATACAATAATATTATTCAAACATTTTATACTATTTAAAATAAATAGTGATAATATACCTACAAAATATTGAATAAACAATTTAAAAATTTTGTCTCAATGATTTTAGTCACGCACGCGTTTATTATGGTACTGGTAAGAAAAACCACTACCATTAAAATGCTATTTTTTTTATACATAAATGCTGTTTTAGGATTCTTTGTCAAATATTATTTTAAAGAATAATTCTTGCCACATATTTTGCAACTGATTTAAATTTATGAGTTTCTTACTCCAAAAAAATAATATTTTTTTTTTGAAACATTAGAAATCAAATTGCCTGTCAATATACATATATCACCTAGTTAATACCAGAGTAGATAACAGTTAGTATATACTTAAGTTTTTCACATAAATATTTTTCTAAAAAAGTTAAAAATTAAATTAAATTAAATCATATATTATATACTTGCGTGGTTTTGATTTTTCGAAACAATTAGAAAATCTACAAATCCGTTGAATACATATGCTATGTACTCAGCGGTACATAACTTATGTTACTATTAATAAATCAGTAATTATCTCTCGGTAAGGGAAATCGTGTACTTTTGACATGATCTACTATATATATATATATTACTATGTCCTGAAATCACACCAATATATGTACTTGAGACATAGCTTCGATAGTAATCTAACCTACGAGATAATATTTAGGAGATTAGTGTAGTAAATTCTAATGGGACAAAAGGAATCGTGCTGCGAAAAGCGTACAAGTATGTAAAAGGAGCGAGTCTTAAATCAACAATAAAAATACACTCAGGATTATACTAGTGTTTTAACCAGCCAGCAATTAATTAAGAATATTCGAATAACGAATATCATTATTAAAACAAACGCGGGCTATCGCAATTCGACCACAAGAGCGTGGGACGATGGAATTTCCTGGAACTAGTACGCACGCATACGATAGTAAATGGGGTCAACATTATTTTGTCGAAGTGACGTAGGTACCGAATAGGAGGAGTAGCCCATATATAAGGGAGCCTGAAACAGCTCTGATTTAGACGTGATATTCCTGGGCTACAGCGAGCACCTTTACGCCAGTTTAATTTCTGAATTAAATGGACTTAGAATAATTTCGACCAATTTAATCATTTGGATTTAGAATATTTATGAGTTAAAATCATAATATTCTGAGAACTTAGAATAACTGAACTACTAGAAACATCTAACTCTATTTACGTCACCAGTGTAAATTTCATGTCACAATTAAAATAAAACAACACATTTTGAACATTTACATCAGTTTAATAATTATTTATTACAACATCCAAGTCCTAATCCATCCATTTGGTCGTCTGTACGCTGAAGACACAACATAATATTTTCACTATAAATACATTAATTTTTTAACAAATAATATCAGAAAAAAAAATTGACAAGAGATTATCTTTGATGTATTCACGGTTTAAGCGCGCGGCTTTCTAGAGAGTTCAAAGAAAAAAGTTCTAGAGAAAATGTCGAGACGATATAGTTTAAGTGGATTTTAGCTTGGGGTGGAATCTTTGATATAGCTTAATAGTTTCATTGATTGTTTTGACTTAACGTAACGTTTAGTCGTTGTCATTATAGAGATCCAAAACAGTTTACAATTTTCGCGTAGTGGCGTTGTGTATTTAAAACATTTCGAAGCCACGGACAGCGATTACTAGAGGACACGAACGCATATTGTTTCTTTCGTATTTGTGTCGATATGAGTTTCCGTAATTCACGTCATTGTCACTTACTGCAAAGTGATGAGATAATATAATCTTTATGTTAAGAAAATTGTTATTGACAACTTATACGATAGGTTTAATAGCTGGTTATGATTGAGTGATATAGCACCCAATTGAAATGAAAGTCACGAAGATGCCAATAAATGGTTATAAAATATTATGTGTAATAGTAATATAATATATAATTGCGTATTTTCATTTTTCATAAATATGTCACAACTAAGTTACCTTTGCTGTAGTTTGATGAAGTAGTTGATATTTATAACTAGATATATTGTCGGTATATATGTATAACTTCCGAAAGCAATAATTGTTTTCAATCTTATTGGTAAGTATAGAAGCTTTTTAAATATAAAATCGAAAAGTAGGTATAATATGCTTTTATAATATTATGATCAAACCTTCTCTTAAGTATTGAAGTATATTGAAATATGCGAAATAGACGTTCGTCTATTACGCAGATAACTATACAAAATTACATTTTTACATTTATTTTGAATTAATCAAATATATTGACTGATTTGTATAACAATAATAATTGATATGTTTAATTTGTGCATAGTTTATTTTAATACTAACAATCATCTTTTACTGTAATCAAAATATTTTTTTAGTAGCAATAGAGTTGCTAACAAAAATAAATTGCTCTTACCTTTAAATAAGTGTCTATTCCAATTTACGATTATATTCATTCACAGTGTACTTTTTTCAATGACCATAAATTCATATAAATGTTTGGACTACCGTGTAAAACATTTTTTTCTTATTTGTATAGCATAATAATAATAATAATAATAATATAAATAATAAGGTGCCCGAAAAATATTGTACTACTCAGCTCATTCAAAATACAAATTTAAACGTTGGGCGGCCGCCAATAGAGACGGCTGATTTGATTTACTAGCAGCGGTGTCGCCAAAAACCGCACTGAACAAACGAAAATACATTCGAAAACTCACAAATTTTGCATAATATTTTCAATCTCACTAGGTAACTGGAATATCGTAACGGAGCACACACTTGTTAACGCTGAAAAGGAGGGGGAGCTCGTGTGATACTCCGTATAACATAAGTATAAATAAATCTTAAAGTATTTCGAAAATTGTTCTACTGTTTTTATATTTATAGTAAATTAATAAGTATTATAAGAATCTAATAACTTTAAATTAAATTAATATACTATATTTGTCAACGTGTTTGAAGATAATAATAATGTATATATTTAATTATTGTTTAGAAACTTATTCTAATATAACTTACAAGCATTGTTGTGTTGCAATAATATACAGGATGATTCACTAAGCATGTTCCATTATTTATATTTAATAGGTAATGAATATTTTATTCAAATTGATTATTTCAAATTCATTATTAAATGAAAAATGGGAGTGAATATGCTTAGGGAATCACTCTGTATATTATGTAACAATAGTTTTTTTTATAGGTAACAAAAACGAATAATGCAATACATACTTCAGTGTAATTGGAAATCAATTTTTAAATAGCTTCATACTTCCAAATATAAACATACAATATCTACTTTAGGTATCTACTTATGAAAATTAATGTTTTAAAATGTTAAAATATTAATTCTGAATAGAGAACGTAATATAGACATAATAATAGCAATAATAATTAATAAATAATGGTACTTATATGGATATAATATGTATAATTTGCAAGGAAAATCACAATAACATACGAACCAATAGTACTTTAGTCGCTAATTTCCTAGTAGTGGGTATGTGTAGGTACGTAATTTATGAATCTAGAATTAACTATGTCATTATAATTTATGTAATATCATTCAATCAAGTTAAATACCTAATATATACTATGCGAAAACATTAAAAACCATGGCAGCAAAATTTACGAGGATGCATTCAGCGGTGCTGTAAAATATATGACCACAGGTTATGAATAATAATGCAATCTCAAAAATTTTCAAAATATTTTATTTAAATGTATTTAGTAATTTAATAGCTAGTATGCAATTAAAAATATTATGTAAGTATTAACTAATAACTATCTATTTTAGTACTTATGGATGACAACAATATAATATTGTAAGGGATAATTATTATTAATTAAAGTTGTTTCAATAATTAACATGTAAACAAAAATATTTTTATTGAAAATTTTCAAGTAATGATCATTCTGATAGTTATTTTAATCTCAAATATGTTAGTAAGCTAATGTAAAGTTTTTAGTTTTATTTTTTATAGAAACTTCTTTGCAATATAAAAAACGCACCGTTCATTTTTTATACTCCATTCTTGTAAATGTTACCGGCATAAAGAGAACTTTTGAGTACTTGCAGATATAAATTATTGTAGTGGAAAAAATATTTTTGCATTCAATGTTTTTCTAATTTCTGGTGGTTAATTAATTTTATTTGACTTATTATTAGTTAACATCAACAAGCATATTAAATGCAACCGACTAAATAATATACCATTTATGATTAAATATAATTGTATTTTTATAACTAATTTAATGACTTAAAGAAGTATACAACGTACGTTTAGAGATCTTATATAATATAATATTATATAATATTGTACAGGGTAGTAAATATTTAATCCAATTTTGTTTGCAGGAAACCAGGGTTTTATGTGAAAATTGTATTCCAACTGTATCCGTCTCAGATGCTAATCCGTTATTTTTACTATTCAATATCCTAGATAAAATATAATTGTAATAATTATAGTAATATTTTAAAACGAGAACATTCACAAATATACAACAAAGTATAAAAAATACTTTGACTTTTGATAAATGATAACATTTAAATATATTTAATGTGGTTTATCGAATCAGTAATATGTATTCTAATTTTCAGAGATTATGAGAGCATATAATATTTAAAAGTTTAATTTTTAATTTTTTTTTGATATACGTAGAATATTTTAGTTTTGTGTGAGTTGTTTAATAATGCATTAAGTTAATTTTAAAGTTTTAACTTAAAAAAATATAAAACCAGAAAAGTTAATATCAAAAATGTTATAAAGAAAATTAAAAAAAAGTTATAACCTTGTGATTTTGATCCGAAGAAGAAATATTTTTAATCTTTTGTTTATTATTCCTTTTGTATTAAGTGAGTAAATATTATTTTAGCATATTAAATATAGTTTATATATTTAGCTAGATCCTGTACAAAGATAAAATAATATAATATTATTCTATAATTTTAAAATCCTCAAATATGTATTTTTTTTATATTGATTCATTTTTAGTAGATGCTCAACTAAAACTATTTGCTCGAGAATATAATATTGAAGGGTATCGTATAACTTGACCGTTGTCGTAAAGACATTTTTATTGAATATTTAACTTAAATCTTCATATTCTATTTTCGGTATAAATATTGACACAAAGGTAAAGAATGCACATCCCGTTTATCCTATGGAATATTATTTTATATGCATATGCCATATAGTAACGTGCTTGGACGCTTGGTAAATAATAAAATCAATAATTAATGCAATATCTTTCTGGTTTTATTTTAAAGTATAATATTGCAAGAAAATGTTATGTTTGTAGAGTTCATTTGTTATTATTATTTGTCAAAATTCAGTTTTAAGTTTTCGCCTAAATATAACAAAGTCTTTATTAGAAAAACATTAATTTAATTTTATCTATTATTGGATTTAAATAAAAATATTATTCTGATGTAAAGTGTAAAACTTTAAGATACTATGTATCTACCATGTTTCTACTAATTATGTTGTTTCTTGCATCCACATATATAGAAATACTGTTTATAATAGTTATAATATACTATAACTATTAGTTCTATTGTTTTATTACCTGACATATTATTTTTGAAATGTTAATAATTACTATTTATTGACATTTATTGTAATCATTATTTTCTAATAATTTTAGTGTCAATAAATTGTGGTGTACAAATTTAACGTTTAAAATTAGTTGAAATATAATAATATTATAATTTAACATAATGATTTGTCTACATTTGTGTGATAACATGTTTATTATTTAATATTTATAGTGAAGTTTATTTGGCTGGCTATAATTATAAAACATAAAATATTTAGAATATTATTATAATACATATTTTGTAAATTCAATAAAATTACAATCGTAATATTAATCAAATTCAATTCTAAATACTTTGTATGACTTTGATGTTGTTTTATATGGCTTGCCAGAAGCGTATCATTGTGTCTTTTAAAATTAAAGAATTATATGAATCATTTTAATATTGAGTTTTTACTGGCTTATCTCATCAAGTAAAATGTTGTAGATTAGTGTCTAAAAATAATTGATTGTTTGCATGATTAGATGTAAGCAGGTTAGGTTTCTGTTGGAGTAATGTTACTGCATTGGCCTTTGATAACCAAAGAAGAAGAATAGTAGCAAGATTATTAATAAAAATAGATTTAGAATGAGGCATGAACAATTTTTTCTTATTAAAATCTCAAGGGTTAATTGCGGTAGGGTTAGGTTTGAATTTCACGTCTCTGATCGTTTTTCTGTATACGATTTACAATATTGAATTATGATCAAGTCTTAATATATTTTGTTTTTGTTTGAAAGAAGATACGGTATACGTATTATTAATGCACTTATTAAAATCTTTGTGAATATATTAAATTTGTTGTATAAATGATTTAAAAAAAATAAATATTTAAACATATTAATTTTAAATTTCCAGTTAGAACTAAGTATTCAATACGTTAATATAAATTATACTGTGGGCTACCGATGAGAAAAAAATTGAAAAAAACGTTGGATTCCACAATAATTAAAAAATAAAACAGATATCAATATATTAATATTCAACGTCGTTACCTAATTCGTTAGAAACGATTTATACGACCATACATTTTACATAATATATACAGAGCGTTTTATTTAACTATGTTTCGATGAACATAGTAAAAAAATATAGCTAGGGAACCCATGAAAAGTTATGGTTCACTATAATGTCGTCGTAACTTTCAATGTTCATTACTAAAAAAAAAATCTATTTATACATTTTATATTCGATAACTTACATTTTATAAAAATTGATTACGGACATTTTTGTAGCTAATACAGAAATGGGACATTCTTTATAATTACATGTATGTAGCAACAAATCCTCTGCTTAAGTTATGAGACGAAGATATAAATATTATAACTATATTATATATACCGCGACGACTATACTATTCTGGAAACTATAATAAACCAGCTAATTTATGCGTTTAAACAAAAACGCACAAACAACTGATTACATTTTTTAGATAATATGTTTATAATTATTAAATATTATACGCCGTATATTATAATATTATATGTGTGCGCGTGCGAGTGTGTGTGTGTGGTGCATATTATCGCGTGTTGATAGCATTATGTTACAATCTATAAGTAAAAATTAAGTGTACACAACACCTCGTATTATAATAGGCAGGTAGCGAACTTTTGGTTTGTTTCGCAACGAGGTTTGCGGGGAAAAGATAGGACGACCGGGAAAAAGCTCGGGAATAATTTCGGACACTTTACCCTTGAGCGCCGCGCGAACGCGATCCAATAGAATGCGCCGCTGTCCCACGTGACTGGCAGCGCGTGCGACGTGGTCTGAAAAGCTTGAGGCCTGCAACCCTGGAAAATCCAGTAGAAAATCGACTCTTCGCCGTACGTACCGATGTACGCGCGACGCTTACAGCAAGTGTGACATATCTGCCGTCCGTCTGTCTGTATACGATATACGCGTTTTCGTTTTCCCGTTGGTAAAAATCGATCGTTTCTTAAAAATGATAAAATTGTTCGCTGTTTTGTCGCAGTATACGAAATGCGTGAATTGGTGTTTTCGCTCTAGTAGTCGCTGTTCGATCTTGTCGTTAGTTCTCGACTAATATTTTACTGAACTCGTATCAATATTAATTTATCATAATATAAGTGATCCATAGTAAAAAGTAAGTAAGCCACGAAGAAATCAATAGTTTTTTTTTTTTTTTTTTAAAAATATTTAATTGATAAGTCTTACGAGCTATTTGCCGTAATATAGTGAGGCCTGAGAATTTCCCATTTATTTAGGCATTTTTTGAAGACTATACATTTAACAGTTAAATAGGTTCACGTCAAGAGAAACTTTCCAGGTCTGTAAGGAATATACAGTTTAAAGTGATTTTTAAAAACATTTAAATTGGTACTTTTCAATAAAATTAGTCTTATATTTTATATATTTTAAAAATGTTTAAATTTTCCATATTAACTGTTGAATATGAACATAAATTTATAACATCATAAAATTGCATATATAATGTTTAAATTAAACAATAAATCCAAATACCAATTATCTACACATTTTTATTTTTGTAGCATCTATGTACTAAATCAATCACTTTTATTTAACTTTGAATTGATTAAATATAACTGGTTAGGTATAAATCATTTTTTTTTTTAATATTCGTTTTATGTGTAACTTTTCATGATATATCTTTTATAATAATTTAGTATTATTTCTATTCAGCAGAGAAATAGGATGACATATTGCTGAAAATCCCAGGTGGTTTCACTTTCAGAGTCTAGAGGTATTATTCAATACAGACATTTTTAATTTGACATATAGGTAAAGAAATCTCATGCCATGTCGGTCTTGCTTTTAGTCTGTAATATTATTTTATTTTTGTCTTTCACGTTGAGCATTATATATGTATTTATATACACTACGTTCTAAAAAAAATCAAGGTATTACATATTTGTACACTTATTTCAACCATATTTAAATTAGAAAATTACGCAGAATCTAAGTGACACTCAAATATATTTTACTGATTTGTTCTTATTAGTTATTAGTACGCACGAATGTTATAAGTGATATCAAATGAGTGAAAAAATGGAAAAATATTAAATACTTACGTGAAATCATAAATAAAATATAATTTCATACGCAAAATCATTTAGAATATTTTTATATAAATTATTCCGTGAATGAATTCATATTTTTTTACGGTTTACGAATGTTAGAGCAATTATTATTTTTTGCCACAGGAAACGATAGGTAATACGAGACCCAATGTGGTGATATATAATACTCATGATAATTGATCATGCAAAAATATTGCTTGAAAATTGATTTAATATAAAGTATGTGGGCGTATTTATAATGTCTACTATTCGTATATTAATCGCACTACGGAAGTTTAGAAATGCTGTATTATCCAATTTTCTACTGCTCGATAATAATATTGGTATTATTGTTGTCGTATTCCGTTTCTATTATGTTCGAGGCGTCATTGTGGATACACCGCGGCACTACCGCATCTCTACTTGCACAAAAACTACCGACAGTTTATTCGGTGCAATGGCTTTATATATAATATATATAAAAGCGTGTGCCCGAAGCGACGAAATTCAGAGACGGCGTCTGTTAAAACAAAATATTAACAATATGATGTGCGCGTCCAACGATTTCACGAAAGTACAATGATATATGGTCGTTAAAAATGGTGGTGGGCTGAGCTGGAGTACCAGAATAAAATATCCTTAGTTTTCAAATAAAAGCTCAATTCACCGCCACCGCTGCCGTTCTTGCGGTTTTATTGCACTGTCTTTTTATGATTTCAATCAGTATATACGCGTTATCCGTGTTAAACCGATTTCACTCACTAGCAGTATTACATATATATATATACTCAATTAGGCCAGGATTTTTATGTTCTAAAAAAGTACAAAAGACGATGTCATTATAAAAATACACAAATTACTTCAAAAACAACTTAAAATAATAAAACGAAAAACTCTAAGTACCAACATAATATTATTATATTTGTATGGTAAATTAAAATAAAATGGAAAAATCGATATGAAACTAAACTATAATAGTCGTCATAATTATAACAAATGTACTGAATATTTTAGAGAATTGAATTAAAACACGCCCAATTTTTATCGGTTTTGAATCTGAAAATAAATGTCAGTTTATTCAAATTAAATTAGGGTTCTTATTTTAAAAAGTAATATTTTGTTTTTGGATCATCACATATTTTAATGTATGCATTTTACGAGCTTATACAGTACATGAAAAATAATATTGTAATTTTTTTCATATAGCGTAAAAAAATAAAAACAAAGTTAAATGTTGTTTTAAGCAGTAAAAACATATGTTAGCTAGAACACTATAGGTAGCAAAACAGCAACATCGCGATTCCATATATCAAGTAATGACTAGACATTAAGCAACTGTTTAATATATTTTACAACTAACAACTGAAGTAATATAAATATTTTTACATTTTCGACTTCATAATAAATTGATTTTTAAATTTTTTTCGTCGGAATTTCAGATCTAAGACAAAAGTATATGCTTACATGTATGATTAAATTCATTGGTACATAAAAATTATTATTCATTAACAGTAAATTGTACATCTCGTCATTTGGAATAATAAAATAAAATTTCCACGAATAAGGCTATTATCCATCGTTTATACCGTGTTATATCGTAGACTTTTTTAAGCACCTTCCAATTAAAGTCATTGATTAACGTAATCAAGATAGAGATCACAATATTACAATATTGATTAATATAGTGCTATATTGTTATAATTTCTTTTCAATATATACCTCCGTCCCCGCAATTATTAAATAGTACTATTAAAATAGTTATACAGAGTGATTCATTTAGGTGTCTACAGTCATTATTTCGAATAGTTTCAACATTTTTAAAAATATTTGTTTATAGTCTATAATTTGATATAATTTTAAATCTTGTAGATTTTCTGAAAAAAAAATACATTTTTATTTTTTATTGTTATCATTTTTTAAGTTTTTGACTTTTTGAACGACACCATATATTTTTGATTTCATATTCAGAATATTATTTAAAGTATTTCAATCTATAAAGATCAAATTTCGAGCAAGTAGTTTATTAGTTATAACTAGTTTATAACTTATAACTTATAAGCTTTTGAAGTTTAGATGTGCGGAGTAGACTAGTATAGGAATACCAGCAAAATGTCCACTATTCCGCTAGTCTAAATTTTAAATACTTACAACTAATGAACTATTTTCCCGAATTTTGAATTTTGTGAATTGAAATATTCCGAAAAATATTTTGTTTCGAAATATTAAATAATAAATGTATAGGATCATTCAAAAAAGTAAAAACTTAAAAACTAGTGAAAAATATATTTTCAAAATATTGTGTGTAGATATTTAAATGGATCATTTGGTATATAATATAATTATATATATATATATATATATATATATATATATATATATATATATATATATATATATATATATATATACTACATAACTATATGTCTTAAAAAAACTAATAAATTGTGTATGAATAACATAGTTAATTTTGATTTTAACTAAGTTTGTGAAAAAAAAAATAACTAAGCTATTGTATAATATTTTAAATGTTGAAATAAAAATAAATGTTGAATTACATTTTTATTTTAATCAAGCCAAAAGACAAAATTTAACGTATTTATTAATCACAGTTATTTAAATTTAAGAAAGAAAAAGTGAAGATGGGTAAAAATGTCTTCTAAGATTTAATACAGGTATTTAGTTCTAAATGAAAAAGTAATCTAATATTTTAATGATATTGTAATAATGTAATAAACAAAGCACGAGGTATCAGGTTCATAAATATTATATCATAATATTCGGTATGTGTAGTATATGTATCATTTACACGCATACAGAGTGCGGCAGTGAGCCACCCGTTTTATTGAATTAGAAATAATTGTAAAAACATTTTCGTTTGATATACTACTTATATTTAAATCCACATACTAATAAAACACAGCGTGTGTACATATTATTAATTAGTTACTTGAATTAAATTTCATAAGTTGTAATTAAAGGCGATAGTAATTTTTTTCACGAAACGTACTATCCCTACTTAAAAACACAACAATAAATTTTACAATCTTATTCTATTGACTAATATCAAGTACTAACATCAAGTTTTGTAAAAAAAAATGTTTTAATTACTAATTAGTAGATTTATAATTGTATATCAAAGTAAATATAATGGTTTATGAGTTATATATTGTACGTTATTAGTAAATAATAGTTATTATTTAATACAATTGTATTATTAGTGGGTTAGGTTAGATAAGGTTTTCAACACTTTATACCTACATACGTATTTTGTTAATCTTAATAATGATACAAAAAATAATATTAATTTTTAGAGAACAATTGTTGTTAATGTTGATTTTCAAAGAATCGTAGCTATAGACTATAAACTATAATATTAAGTACCTATGTGTATAGTCTATGGACTATATAATTTTTTTCATTAGAATTTTTTTTATGTTTTAATGAAGTATACACATCAAAATGTCATACAAATATAGTATATTAATACGTTATAAATAATAATAATTCATTGAACATATAAATAATTTAAACTATGTACACTATTAGTATTAAAAAATGAAATCTCATGTTTTAAGATTAAATTTAGAGTTTTAGGTACCCACGATGAAATCGTATAAAAATTGAGTTTTTTTAAGTGGGTTTTGAATAATAATTCTTCTTTTTATTTGAATTTGTTTGTTATTAATCAACACTTATTGCTCTTCCAGATGGACCAAGATGATAACCAAAAATCAGATAACAAACGCCGCCAGTCTTTAAGTATTGACAAGGCTGCGTTTCTATTGCTCCGAATTAAGCGGGTGTTCAAAAAAAGAAGTCAAAGTCAACAAATTGAAAAAAGGTTTTTTAAACAATATCTTATAATAATTAAGTATTATATATAATATGTCAATGATCTATTGAAAGTTGAATGGAATGTTCAAAATAATATTCTAATGTCTAAGTTAAGTCTCATTAGTAAAAAGTTTTGTGGGGAGTCTAAGATAGTGCCATTTAAATAACTATTTATTCAATATTAATTTAATTTATGCAATTAAAAATTTAAAACTAATTAAATACACCTAATTAATATTTAAAAAAATATATCGATAACCATGTAAATAAGTTTATAAATATGTTAAATATTCAAAGTATTATATGACATTTACGATATCATCATCCAAATTTTTTCAAAATGGCTTGTAAATGTTTTAAAGTTATGATAATTTAGGTAGGTTTATTACTTCCATACGAACTGTATCTTTTTTTTATCTATCATTTTGTATTAATTTGAAGATAATAATATATCCTTTATCAAAATGTTTATTACGTCTTTAAGTTAAGTACCTAATACGCGGTGTGTAATGTTATAGACTTCAATTATTTATCCAATTATAAATATATAAAATATTTTTATAATTATTTTTAAAATCTTCACATTTTTTTAAACAATTTAAATTAAATTTAAAACCCCATACAATGTCTTGAGTTTATAATCCTATTAATGTTTGTACTAAACTAATTTACTCTAATAGTTGTTGTAGTTGGGTTGTAATTCTTTGTACTTCATAATGTATAATTTTCTTTTAACGTGCAATCAACTTCATAATATAATAGGTATACACATAATACGTTATTATAAACAAGGTGTCAAATATTGTATGAAACAATACAATAACTAATTTATTATTTTTAAATTCCTTTTTATTTTGCTAAGTTAGAAATATTAATGTATTGAAAACTGAAATTGTATTTAATCTCGAACGAAAAATAATGCACATTAATTTTAAAAAGAAAATTAATATGATACAACATATATAAGTAGTTTGATTAGACATTTATTTTATAATATCAATAAAGAATTTGATCAAAGCAATAGCTTTGGTCAGCTAAGCGTGAAGGATAATTCTCTTGGGCGTGAACTATATTTCATCACACTTCTAAAGGGAATTGAGTCTGCTTTATGACGCCAATTTCAGTATTGAACAATTTATTAATCGTAACCATTTTTTTTATATAACTGCGTAATGGTATATTTGTATTTTGTGTTCTCCGTGTGAAATATTTTCAGGAATTAAGCCCGTAAAAAATAAACAAAATTGAGTTTAAACTCTAATCTTTGTAATGTTACTTAAATAAGTAATATTTGATGTATATGAAAACGAATTATATGATGCATGTAAATACTAAAATATTATTAGTTTTTTTATAGACACCAAAACGTTTGCTAGATAGAGATAACTAAATATAATAATCCATAAATGCCTTTTTTTCCATCAATCATTTTTATTAATATTTGCGTACTTATAATTTTTATTTGCACATTTCAACCGATTAAACTTTTATGAAGATTACTTACATATATTATTACATATTATAGTAAACGGCGAATAAGTCATACGTACTTATTATTATTATTTTTCTTAAGCAATAAAGCAAAAATGGTTTTAATATTATAAAAAAAAGATTAATTTTTACATTAAATTTGTAATAAAATGTGATATTTAAGATAATATATTAAGTAATTTACATGACACGTAGGGTTTTAAAAGCTAACGTTATGGACTTGATTGATTAAACATGGTAAGAGATAACATATTTTTGAAAATAAATCTAATATAATAATAGTTTTAAATTTTTTGTTGAAATGTGTGTATGTGTTTGTTTGAATTCTAAAGTCAAATTGATTTACACTGTTCGTAAAAGTATTTGTACAAATACTAAGTAAAATATTAATGCAGTAAATATCCAAGGTCAGATTAGTTTAGTACCTACCAAACTTTACTTAAATGGATAATTTATGTGTCAACTATTGTGCTCTTTCTTTGCCAAAAAAAAAAAAAAATAATAATAATAAAAATACAAAATTCTAAAAACGATCGATATATATTTGTGTTTACAAAACTTTTTCTATTATTGTGTTATAAACTGTTGAATTATATATCAGCATTTACTATAAAACATAGATTACGAGTTTATCAGAGTTTTTCTTCTTCTATCCATCTTGATATTAAAATACAAGTTTAAGAACTAACAGGATTCTAAGTGTGAGCACTTGATTACTATATTCATAAGTAGTGTTTTTACTTCATGTGAAAGTTTGAATATGAATTATGGATAATCGGTATTTCTAGTAGTTAGATAGATAGATTGCCATAACACATAAATATACAAGTTACTTATTTCTATTTTTGTAACTAAGGATTTAAATGCTTTGAATCAAGTCAAAATGATTACGCCTGCGGTTGTTTAAAATTAGGTGATATGTGAGTGGAATAGGGAAAAATTCCATAGGTAGTAAAGTTTGTGAATTGTGATTATTCATTATGAAAATTAGCGATTTATTACTTTTATTTGAGTATCAAAATAACGTTAATCTGAACGATTATTTTCTATCTTATAATGTAAAAAACAATAAAATAAGTGCAGTGTGGTCTAAAATTTAAGTATTATTATAAATCATAATAAATTATTACTGTAATGCTATTATTACACAATATGGAACAAACTTAGATTGTGATTTTCTCTGGCTTGTACATATCATTGCAAATAACGAGTGACGGCTTAATGTTAATAATATACACTATTATTAACATGCATAAAGCCATAAACCATTGTAATTTATTATTAATCATTAATAATTTTGTATAGTACTATACAAGTACTACATAAATATATTTTTGTGATGTATCTAAGTCAATTCATAACTATAATAGAGATGATTTTGTTGTACTTACAAATTTGCATAGTAATCGCGTTATTATTAAAATCAATAAATCTTATGTTAATTTAGTCTTTCGTCGTTAGAGTTAAACATATTTTTAAGACAGTTTAATAACGATATAAGTTAATACTTATATATGTGGTGCGTATAATATGTTCTTAATACCTATTTATATTATAAGTAAGCTAGCTTTTCTTAGAGTAATAGTGATAAATAAATTGATAAGTACTTAAACATCTTAATTTATTTTAAGCAAATATAATGTACTTGGTAATTCTCACGAATGAAAATATTGCATTTCAAATATTTATGAGCAAGTTGAAAGTTGTTAAATGACAAGTTTATGAGTGTACATGGCTGTATTTACCTAATACAGGAATTATAAAAAGTTAAGCATGGAAACTACACCTTAAATACAACATTATTTGAACCCTTAAAAGAAACTTATTTTTATATTGCGTTTAAAACACGGTTTAAATAACTGTTATCATAAAATTTATTTAAACTCTATGTAGAAATGTATAATATATTTTATATTCATCTAAATAGTGTAGGTAATCAGTATCAACTATTAAATAAAAATCCAACAATTCATTTTTTAAAGATGTTTTCAATAAAAAAGTCGAAGTTTCTTTCGAAGATAATAATGACGCATTTTTAACTGTTAAATAAGGGAGTGGCACAAAAGTTATACTAGTGACTGAGAAATAGCTAGATACAATCAAACGCACGAGCTCTGGTCTCTTATATTATATTGGTGCCGTCGTAGGTATACTTGGGGATTTATTTCCGGAACATGGTCGCTGACAGGCCCTTAAAGAAATCAACGGTTTCCGTTCTACGTTCTATTTTACACTATATGTATAAGTGTCTATTATGCCGTGTATGCTATGTTAACTTGTTCTATAAATAAAAATACACTAATAGTCGTAGTAGCTGACTCGTAAAAAATAAATTAAGTCGTGTAAGTTTCTATAAAGACTTAATATAGAACTAAAGAAACAATATTGTGGTATAGGTATGTTGAAAATATAAATGCAAGTAATTGTTTAAAATTATTTTAATTGGTAAATAATTGCAAGGTTTGTATTTGTATTAATAGTTAAAAACTAAAAACAATTAAAAAAACAAAATTTGCTTTAATATTTAGGATAGCGAATATATATTATATCATAAAAGTAAATAATTAGTACCCAGTATAAGTAAAGTCCATTTAATTTGAACAGAAAAAAACTAATGAGTATTATCATTATTAGGTTTTGTAAAAGTTATATTAATTTCCCAACTATGTGAATGTTAAGCTAAGATCAACTGTAGTCACTAAAAGTTAATAATCTGAACTATTAAATGTCAAATATATTTTAATTTTATTATTATATGAATATAAATTGTGTGAATAAGCGTCATATTACGTATTTAGGGTCTGAAGTTTAAATTGAATGTTTTAATATTTTTAATTTTTTCCTACTAAATCAAAATTTAATTTTCTTATTCATAATAATAAAATTGAAATAATAATCACTTAACCGTATTTTTAAGAACCTAAAAGAATATTAAAGAATATTACTATAATAACAATATTAATTTATTGTTTGTCCAAGCATTTTTTGTATGTCATTTATTATATATTTTCTTTGTATAATTGGGGTTGCAAATTGTGTTTATTGTTTTGTTTGTATTTGACAATATACATTTTTATACACAAAAGCATCTTGTTATGAAAATAATAACTTACTTCCACACTATGAATTTAGTGTTTGGATATATTTTAAATTACATTTAATCCATTATTGTTGTAAAAAATGACAAGAGCAATAAGAGCATGTTATTCTACGTATTTATTTAAAATTCAAAAATCATTAATTAATTAATTTATTTATTTATTTAATATAAACGCTCACGAGTCCTGAAACATAATATTACAAACATTGTGTGTGGAAAATTACAAACATAATACAATATTATAATTTTTACTTAATTATTGATTATATATAATAAGAAGACTTAGAAGTAATATAGAATATAAATCAAATATAATTAAAGACATTAGTATTATCTGTAGCTATAAGAAGATTAGCAGAAGAGTTCAAGATATAATTTTTAGTTGAAAAATGTGGATAAAAACGTTTGAGAACTCTAGTATTAAGACTATTAATTTTAAAACGGATTAAAGAAAGAATTTCAGGACAATCGATTGAACTTAATATCAGTTTTTGCAAAAATTTAGAGTAAAAGTGTACGACAGTCAAAGAGTAGAGAAATATTTAGAAAATTTAAAACATTACTATATATGCCGTGGAGAGGTATGTTGAAATTGAATTTAAAAGAGATAAAACGTAGAACGTTATTTTGAATAGATTCTAACATAAGATTTTGTTTTGACGTATTATTTATCCAGATGAGGAGACAGTATTCTAGCTTAGAATAGACAAGAGAGCAGTAGAGAATTTTTAACGGAGTAGGATCTGAGAATGAACTACAAGTACGTTTAATAAATTCTAAAATTCGAAAAGCTTTATTCTAGATCATTTCAGTGTGAGGAGAAAAATTTAATTTAGGTTAAAAAATTATACCTAAATTATTAAATTGATTAACAAGATCGATATTAGAACCAGAAATTAAGTATTGAAAATTAACACGGTTTATTATAAGGTAAAATTTCATTATGAATATTTAAGAATAGATGATTCTCACTACACCATAAAAGTAGATTATTAATATCTAATTGTAAGTTAAAAGCAACTTGTTCAGATTTTATAATTTTTACTAATTTGGCGTCGTCAGTAAAGAAAAGGATATTAAAATTAATGATAATATTAGGAAAATCATTTATAAATATATTAAAAAGAAGAGTAGACAGGTGGTAACTTTGAGGAACATTATCAGAAGAAACTCTCTAGAGGTAAATTTTAGATGCTTTAAGATTTGGTGATATCCAGAAAGGAATAATTGAAACCAATTTAGTAAAGAACCGAGAACCCAAATATCTGTAATTTTTTTATAAGAATTACACGATTAATATGGTCAAATGCCTTAGTAAAATCAGTATAAATAATATTAGTTTGTGCATTAGCTTCAAAAGAAGGATTATATTTTTTACTATAGTTAAACTATTGCAGGCAGGTCGTTTGGGAGTAAATCCGTATTGATGATTTGAAAGTAATGAAGAACAAAAGTTTGATAATTTTGACGAGATTAAATGTGAAAATAATTTCGGGATAATAGATAACTTAGAGATAGGGTGATAATTCCAAATTAATGAAGCGTCACCTTTTTTTTTAAATTGAAGAAATAAAAGAAGTTTTTCAAATTGACGGGAACAAACCTTTATTGAGAGATAACTTAAAGATATTAGTTAAAACTGGTGTTAAGATAAATCTACAGTTATAAAGAAATATAGAAGTTATACTAACTGGGCTTGTATTAGAACAAACTTTGAAATTAAATAACATATCAGAGACATCCAGTTCAGTGAAAGAGATGGAATTTAGATTTAAAGCGGAATTTAAATGTATGTTATTTGTATTTAGAGAAGAAGAATTAAGTGGGTGTTGTACATTAGAGTAAATATCAGAAAAATGTTTAGCAAAAATACTGACGATATCAATACTATTATTTACGATGTATCTAATGATAATGATTGAGGAAGTGCATTATTATTGGTTTAATTTTTGACCAAAAATATTTTGGATTATTTTTTTTATAGAAGATTGAACATTATTTATATAATTTTTATAATCAGATTTAGCGAGTCATTTGCATTTAGCTATTAAATGAGAGAAGTCACCGATGTAATTAATGATTCCGATATAATTACAATTTTTAAAATCATAAGTAATATCGTAAGGAGCTGATAAGATATTAAATTGTTCATATTTCAACGAGTGATTAAATGCTGGGTGGTGTTTATCAATAGGTAACAGAGGGTCAAGGTCATTAGTGACGAATAGGTGGATATTAGATAAGGCTAAATATAGAGTTATATTATTGTGATTACGTAATAAGTTAAATTGATTAAAATTAAACTGGAATAGCATATTAACAAAATAAGAATCTACTGGAGTACTATAAATTATTGACAACGAATAAAGTGACTAATTTAAAGAGGGAAGATTAAAATCGCCTAACAAGACAAATTTAACTTTTGGATTAAAAATAAAAAGTTCATTAACAGCTTTGAAAAATTATTCATATAGTGTTATAGAAAAAAGAGGTGGAATATAAATACAACCTAAAATCAAAATATTAGGACCTAAATTAAGTTTTATAAAAATGTGTTTGAAACTTTCAACAGAAACATTTTAAACTTTACATATCAAGGTAGATTTAACTGGTAGATTAACATACCTCCGCCTCGATGATTTGAATTGTTGAATGAAGATCTATCACAGCAAATAACTGTGTAGTTAGAGAAGTTGAGGTCAGAAGTAGATATGATTGGGTAGAGCTAAGTTTCTGTGAAAGCAATGATATTAAAACCGGAAGTGCGTGAAAGTGGAGTAAGAGTATTTAATTTTGAAACTAGACATTTTTGATAATATAGTTGAAACTCAGAGAAACTTATTGAGTTTTTTTGAATCGTAAAAATAATAATTGATGGTATGCCCTTGAAATATTTTATTGTTAGATTTGAGTTACTATTAGAGTTTTGTTCATAACCCATTCTCATTTTGTAATTACATAAAAAATAATAAAACAATGGTCTCCTGAACTGTATGTATATGCTATAATTTCCGATGATTAATTAACTATTTTTAATCTATTCTCTGAGTACTTTGCTTCTGTTTATAAAAGACCACTTTCGATAAATCAATCACCAACTCAATTTGTTGAATATTTATTAAATTTTTCAAGTTTTATTATATCGGTTAAAGAAGTTTTTGAAGTTCTAAATAACTTATGCTACTTGGCCAAGACTTGATAATATGTTGCAAATAATTTACAATTAGGCTTGAACTATCTGGTTGATTGGTAGACGGCTAACATACTTGAATCTATGAATGTATCGAAATGTGTTCATATTTAATTTCACTGTCACCAATCAACAGTGAATTTTAAGTATCTACAAAATATGCAATGATGGAATTACATAGATGGACCGAGTTCGTGATTTAGGAATAATATTTTCAAATGACTTAAGTTTTAATGCACATATAAACTCAATTTATGTCAAAAGTACTTGAATTTTTAAAAAGGAGTTGTGCTGA
>JACXSJ010001042.1:10323-125919 GCA_014851325.1 Pentalonia nigronervosa | reverse complement strand
TAAAAGTAAATGTAAGTAAATAACGATAATTCTTTATACGTCTTATCTAACGCATCACGTGGTTATCGCTTAAATTATTTTTTCATTTATATTCCCTTTTGTTGTACCGAAATCGTATTCATATTAATTGCATTTTAATAACCATTTTGAACTGTTGCAACCCAGCTTAAACCTATGGCTTTTGGGAGTAATTCTCTTTGTATTTAATGGCGTTCAATTTTCTTAATAATTATTATTCTGTAAAATTATTATTAGTTTTACATTTTATCAATTATATGTATGTATTTTTTTTTTTTTTTTTTTGTACGCGTGTGACCTGTTTATTTGCTCAAAGACATGCAAGCCTTACAGGAAAAATTCTCACACCTCGCAGAATGATCTAATTTCGGTAATTTTATTAAAGGGAGAAACACTTCTTACAAGCACATTGGACTTGGATTTTCAAAATTCCATTTCAAAACCATATTATACGATTTTAAATAAAACAAATTTTCACAAAGTATTTTTAATTATTTTTGTTGTTTTAAGTTACAAAATCAAAAGTCCAATGCGTCCTGTAGAAAATCGTCTTCTTTCTAACAAAAAAACAAATTAATTATACCAAACCACAACGAGGCATGAGGGTCATTCCTGTAAGGCCTGTTTTGAGTAAAAAATGGCACGTTTCATTTTTGATCGGCGGTACCGTTGACATGTGCATGCATGAAGCGCGTACATGGATACCTCGGTACCCGTATTCAACCACACTCACACTAATCATCATTGACGACTAACACAAATACCATGAACGGCGGTGATGAAATTGCATATTGCCTAAATATTGCCCCTTAATCAAGACACAAGAGCAAGGCCCATATAATAATTAAAAAATAAAATTAACGTTAAGACGACATGCGAAAACTAACATTTAAAAATGTATATTTCTGTTCAATATTTTTGACAATATTGAACATAATTGGAAAAGATTGGAATTATAATGTTTTTGACACATCAAATGTAGATCTACTGCCCGTGATTGTTTTTATGTGTGCTAATTGGTTGAGTATACATTTGATTTGAGATTTAAATAATCATTAGGCACAATACGAGCACACAAATCGCAAGACAATAAAATTCGACGATGAATAAAGCAAACACTTCAACAACTACGTACAACACGTAGTGCCTACTTGGCATTATGTTTAACGCAAGTCTACTTATCTCCATGCACATTTTTTTTAATGTGTAAGAGACGGATAAATAATATAATTATGAATAGCCTTACAATAAACCTTTGTAATTAATGTTTCCAAGACGACAATTTTGCCCATATATCGCGTAAAAAAAGACATTTGTAAAAAAATTAATTTAAATTCCTGACGTGTTCGTGAAAATAAAAATTGAACGTGAATAACTGAATTATTCAAGCCATATAATATACAGACAACAACGGTTCTAATGGATTTTTGAGATAAAAATCAGACTTATACTTGTAGTTGTTAATCACTAAGCTATATGGCATCGTCGTCGTCATCATTTACCCAGTTCTCGAATGTTCAATACTTACATAAAAAAATAAATCTATATACAATAATATACTTACAGTATTTTAAGTATTCCAAAGGAAAAAAACACTGTGGAATGCGATTAATTATAGCCAAGCCAGTAGTTATTTATCTTTTATCGCAAGTATCTGCGACAGTACCTACAACATAAAATAATATTATATTATAATCACAATAATATTTAGCTAAACATAATTCGATCGTAACGCGTTCGGGAATCGGAATGCGTATTCAACAATAATAATAATAAAAATTTTTATTATTATTTTTATTTTTATAATTATTATAAAATTCGCGTTGTCGCATTTAGGTATAAATGTATAATATAATATAATAATAATATATATGTACAATGCATTGCAAATTAATAAGTAATAAATGGTCGTAAAGTCGAATAGAACAAAATGTAAACAATAAATGCTGGTCGTGTGATATATACATTATAAGATTATACCTATTACTTAATATGTCCTTGCGTTTCAACACAACAACAATGCAACATCAAGACGATATTTTATAGAGGAAGGGACAATAACAAATGAAAATGATTATATTAAGAGATCGGCAAATCATTAGGTGTCTCTTCGGGTGTCTTTCGATTTTTCAAAGTCACAATAAATATTTCGTACTCAGTTAATCTGTACGGTAACACCACCGAAATTTGGCGCGGAAAAGCGTTTTTTGCGTTAGTTTTCGCATTGCACATTCACCTCGTACGCGGATATAATACGCTATTTACGCCCGTGTCATTGTGATGATGACGATAATGATAATAATAATATCATAACGTCGTGCAATTAATATTCGTCGCCGCGGTGTTATTAGATATTATATTAAACGGATAAGAAGAGACGAAAACAAAAGACATACGTCCGACTAACGACAAATATATTGTGGCATATTTTAATCCTCCTCCGTCGTACATCCATGCGGTGCGTTTGTGTATATTTCTCTTTCTCGCTATCTATTTCTCTTTCGCTCTGCGACGGTGTATATATTTTTTTAATAATATACCTGTCGGCTGTCGGTTTTCTTCATTCTTCTTGTTGACACACACTTGTACGTATTAATGACAATAATAATATTCCTATTTAATCGACGGTGGCGGGGGCGTAACAACAATAATAATAAAAAATATACATTATTATTTTTATTATATATCGGCTGGTCTTCGAGTCACGAAATACGTGGTAGGTACGTCGAACACACAGATAAACATGCAAATTCCTGTTCCAAACGAAACACTAAAAGCCGGACGACCGTTTTCATAAACACATTTTTTATTTATAATATATAATATTACATCATTTTTAATTATTGTTCTCTATAATAATATTATCGAGGGCGCGCGCGCGCCGGTGTGTGTGTGTGTGTGTGTGTGTGTGTGTGTACAGCCAACCATGCCGCCGACGCCACAGGGCAGCCCATCGCCGTCAGACCGACCGGCGTACACCCCTATATTATATTATTATTGTTATTACGAAAAATCGACGACGGGTGTCATTGCAGTGGCAGCAATGGAGGGAGGGTGACAGCACAACAAAGACGACGGCTCTCTGTAGTTCCTCTCTGACTATAGTGAATCACGTGTTTACTTTTACACCACAAAAAGAAGACCTGCTCCCTCTCCAGCAGCCACTCATTATTCACGACAATTTATAATAACATTGTGTTTCGCTCGGACATTTTCGTCAGATCGAAAATCAAACCGACCGCTGTAATAGCAATAATTGATTGCGTATACAGCAATAACAATATAATATTGTCAAACGAGAATTAAAAGATTATTATTATTATTATTATTATGCGTTTTAAACACACATAAAACGAACGTACAACAACCCAGCTAATGACGTAAATATAATACAATATTATGCTTCAACGTAATGTACTAATGTATAAACAGCCACACAGACGTGTTCGCTGCGGTATTGCCTGTGTAGAATAATAATATTAGAACAGTGACCGGACACACTACCTGTATATTGTTGGCGAGGGTTGTTTTATTTAATTGTATTCCATAAACACATTGTGTGTTATTAATAACAAAATATTTGAGACTTAGACTGCAATTTTCCAATTTTTCAACGCGTAGTCTCTTTCTCGATATTTTAGACTTTTAATGTAAAGTTCATTACTTTCTTTTTATGAAATGTTTTAACAAGTTATTGTACGCAAGTATAATTATTTAATTAACGTTTTAAATTAAATCAACACGATTCTGCTGCAGCATAGTTACGGGTAAACAATGTAAATTGCAAGTTGTCTGCGTCACGGCCATGTGATCCACATGATATTTAATGTTTTTTTTTTTTATTCGGCCAAACAACACATAGTTTCTTTGACGTGGCCGGAAAGATTACACCGTTAGTAGGTATAAAACTATAAAGTCGTTGAAAATTTGTTTCGCATCATCATACGATTTACGTCATGGCGTAATCTCTGCGATAAAAACATACACTGACGTGCGCGCGCGCGTTTATCGACTCGTTAATATTATATGTCATATATCAATATAATGGAACATCGAATAGAGTAGGTTTGCGTAGTTGTACGCACAATATGTGTAGCGAGCGCAGTGCTAATTAAATTAACCTACACATGGGTATAAATGTACGATTATTATCGTATACCTGCAAAATATACCTACCTATACCACATTAGGTACTTACCAAGTAGATTACCTAGGTACTTGAAAAACATTACACAGAAAATAATATTATACAACGTGCACAATACGCATGGATGTACTTATACATTGTGTGTTTGTGTGGCTGTGCGCAGTGTGTGTAGTGTATTCGAGCTAATGGCCACCATAAATCATTCAAACGTTTTATAAAGCAACTGAAAATAATAACATGTTCACGCGCTGCTGTTCGAAATATATTAAAATATTGTTCACCGTACAGCGACGTACGAATTACGACGATTTAAAAGACTGAAATCAAACAAACCATAAAATGTATGTTGTATTAAAGTCATTGCGTGGACACGATTAAAACTCATTCATTACCAATGTGTTACGTCTATTAGTATATTATATTGTGCTACAATATTATAATATGCAATTTTAAACGCGGTTAAATAATTATTAGTTTATTATTGCCGTTTTATATTGATACACAATAATAATATAATATTATATAACCTCAATCATATTATTTATACGTCCAGCGTATTATACGATAATCTACAATATTATATTTTATTGTTATATACCTATACGCTATCGTTGATTCATTGTTGAGTACTATACATTTTGTTATTAATATTAGAATAATGTACCTACCTACATAACGGTGCCTTGAAATTAATATTTGCCCTTGTTAATCGACTGTATGCATGTTTATATTGTTTTCCCGGTAAACGCCAGTTTGGCTTGGGAAATTAATTACAATAAAAGTAGATAATAAATTATTACGGTAGGTACACAGCTCGTGCCTATAGAGCTACAGTGTGTGTTAATATAACTCGTTTGGTCGCGTTCAACAACGATGCGTTGAAATGTGTCGCCACGGTGTAATAATATTATTAGCGTACGGCTAAAAAACCAAGCACAAACAGAATTACTGCAGATCAAAATAAAAATCCATTAGCGTCTCTCTCTCTCTCACTCTCTCCGCGAGTAGCTTGCTGCGGGCCTCATAAAAACGCGGCAACAGATCAACACGGTTCGAGAGATTATCAAGACACCCTCTTGTAATTATTATTTCTGCCGGAAGACTTATATACGCTATAGCGTGATGGTATAAGGTTTCGGGGTTTATTGAACATAATAAATCAGTTTTTTTTTAACGAACATTAAAATTGTATTCATTCAAAAGGAAGTGGTGTTTTATCGACCAACAACGTCGTCATGGTCGCCATGATTGGAGCAGTAGAGAAACGACGAACAATGCACAAACGTCGCTCATCCCGATGTGATGACCGTCTTTGATTGTTAAATATTTCCGAGAAAAGAAAAACTCAATACATATATATATATATATAGAATGATTTTTCTATTGATATAGATCGGTCTATATACATAATTATAATCTCTTAACGTTTAAACATTAACAATGTATGTCAAAAATTAGAAGATTTAAACGATTTAAATATAATATTTAAAACGTAAATAAATTGTACTCATAAAAAAAAAACATAAATATAATATTCATGATATTCTATTATGTATAATATAATTGCGGTTACAAATTTCAAATTTAAAAATCGATGCTATGCCATGCCATTTGACACACATCATAATAATATGAAAAGAGATCGGGATTTCGGCACCGATGTGAAAACATCATAGAGCTGCTACAGCAGTATATCGAAACGGAATATATTATGATTTAAACGTTTAGTTAAAACGCAACACATGAACTGAAGACACCCCTCTGTGTATGTTTATAAAGTATACTATAATATTAAATAAAATATTTTATGGGTGTGCATTTTGGATGTAGCAATTTTTTGTGGATGCTCTAGATGTAAAACAATGCATTCAAATGTACACAATTCAAATCATGTAACAGATGGTACTTAAAATTGATTTGATAATCTTATTTTGCATTTATAATACTTTTTGGTAATTGTGTTAATTGTTAGTGAATATATTATTTTATTATACATACTTTATTATATATTAAGTTTTTAGTGTACAATTTGATATGTAATTCAAAATATTATCTCAAGACACATTTCATTAGGGTTAAACGCATTATGCATAATGCTCACAATTTAACAAGTATAAGATATTTTAACATAATCTTTGTTTTATATTTGTGTATGTTTAGAATGAATGAAGGGCAAGCTTATATAATATTAAGTTGTTCACCAATAAACACCGCATAACCAATCAATAATCAATCTTCCTTAAATATTAAAATATGAATCAAATTGAGTTTTTATAATAGAATAAATAAAATATATTTAGATAATTTTTAAGGGCATTATTGTGTTCAAAAGGCATCCAGCTGTTGAGTGACTTTTTTTTTTGATAGTTTTTAGGGCATTTAAATCTGGGTGCCAATAATAATGTTATTTGGATAATTATTATTCATATCGGAATAAGTCCTCGGTAAAAAGCCGCCGCAGTAAAAACCGGTTTTGCTTACCTCGTACAAATTATATCGTATTATAAGGTACAAGCTATATAGTCGTATATAGTAGTATACAATATAATAGTAGTAGTAACTATATAGTAGTAAGTAGTATACTGTATAGTAATACATTATGTATATAATATTATATGGTCTTACAGTACATAATATAATAATAATGATAATAAACGAACGCGACACAGTGCAGCATAATAATTATTATTACACGTCGTGATAACGAATCTGGCGGTTTCTAATTTTTTTTACCTCACTCTGTCTTAATTATAATTATTTATACGTCATATGCACACCCGAATCGATTAACGCCCGTTTATATATATATATATATATACGAGCGATAATCGAAATAAACGCTCATCGTATTAAAGTGTAAACACGCCGGTGCAGCGGAAAGTGCCAACGAATTTTGCACGAGTCCGTTACAGTATTTTTGGACCCGATACAGTGATGTAGATAATATATTATATGCCTATTATTATTATTAATTATTATACTACGCACGTGAAACCTAATGTCACATTATACAAATATGTACACAATAATTAGCACCTAAAAGAACCTCGCCATGCACACTATATATTATAGTAATACGTAGTCTATCTGTACCTAAATTATAATGTTATAATAATATATACATTGGCATAGACCACCCATAAGACATTTTGTCCCCCAATACTATTATAACATAGCAGCATCAGCAGTATATGATCAACGATATGCTTGGTATTTTTTTTCTCACTATTATATAAGTAATATTATAGTCGTATTGTAAAGTAAATATTTATGTATTATATTATAATGTAGACTTTGGGGAAACAAAACATCGAAACAATATTATTATATAGCTCTATTATATCTTCAGCGATTATATAGAATTATATACGCGCAGGCGGTGTATACATAATTTAATAATATATAATATTATTATCAACATATTATAATACTGCAATATTCTATCGAAATAATGTGAGCTTGTGAGCGAGTATATATAACATTATAGATACATGATATTATACTGCATTATTACGTGTGAATTAAAAACGGATACGTGTGGTCGGTGTTTTTGTGTAAAAAAAATGAAAATAAAATTATCCATTTGACGGGCGTACATGAAAAGTGAAACTGAACGTAAAAAAAATGTGTGTGTTTATTATATTATACATCGTTGAACAAACTGCGTATAATGACGAATGGACGACCTACATGCCAAGGTTCCCGGTGTATACATGTTTTCGCAATAAATAAAACCTCACTATCGTATCTCACCGGAATGACATAGTCAATTTTAAAATATCCTTTAATACGTCCCGTTTAGTGTATATATTATATATACAGTACACAAATCCACCCTAACGAAGTTGATTGTTATGAATTTCGAGATACCGACGAATTATTCATTGCAAAACCGATATTTTTAACGTAGGAAATCATACAATCATTTGTTCGATAATAACAATAATAGTAGGTAACAATATGACAGTTAGAAGTTATGTTGTACGGTAAGCTAAGCACATGTAGTAAGTTTTTTGTAAGTTTGTAATGCTCGACGAATGACAACGAATGCGTGCACGGTGCACCCCATATATACGCACAAAAAACAATATGCCATTATAAAAAAATAACATAATACAAAACTATGCATCGTGTACACATGCACACACGTATAAATGCTTTAACGATAGCTATACGCACACAGGGCAATCACGAGTTAATTTCGATTTGAAACAAGTTCGGTCTCGTTAATACATATCGGTACGACGGTATATCATATTGTATAAGTACATGTACACTGCAATGCCACAGGGGTATATTACTATTAGAGGATAAACCCATTCAACAATATATCTGTAGAGAAATGCGTAAATTAAATATTTTAAAATTATATATTTTAAAATAGGTATGTATCATGATAATCTTGCATTGGTGTTTTTTTTTTTTTTGGCAATGACTATTGCTATGATAATATCTGTAGATGACAATAATTATCAATTGACAGTGATAGTTTTGAAAGAGCGATCGGTGATTGCCCTTTCCTCCGCTCTTTGAAACTTTGTTAATTTCTTTTATTATGTAAATATTAAAAATAATAATTTATAGCAATAATAAAAAGTTTTTTTTTTTATTTAATTAATAAATCGTTTCAACATACCAAATGTTTTTACAAACTTAATATAAAAAAATAAATAAACTTGTGGATAGTCTTCGGCTCTCTGCCAAAGTTTGGCAATTGTAAAAAAACAATTTATTTGTACCATTGTACTAAAATATTCTTTCTTTCCCTCTTGAAGTTTTATCAAGACTTCTACTAAAAAGTGATAGGAGTATAGAAGTATAGGAGTACCTATATCATATGATATTAATGTTGTTTTTTAACTACTGCACTACAAATTGATTGTAATTGAATAAATAACTAAAAAATAGTAAGTCATAAATCAATGTGCACAGTAAATAAAATAATTTATTACTTAAGTTATTGTGTACGCGTATATTCTTTAATAAGTACTTACTATAAGGATTTTGAATGAATTTGAATGAATTTTTCGGGGAACTTATTTTGAAAAAAAATATTTACCAACACATCCCAAATTCTGGGCCACGAAACATTTTGACAAAACGCGTGATAATAATTAAATAAAAAAAAATTTGAAATAACGGCAACGCGTGGCGTGTCAAAATCATTATAGTATATTATATAGATACGCACCACTGCTGCCGTTGCATTCCGCTGAGACAACAAATGCATCGTACATATAGGTAAGTATTTATATTTGTATTCATATATAGTCATAAATAGGTTATGTTATAATAATATAGGCACAACAATAATTAATAATCGTATTACATGGTGGTTATATATGTATTGTTTGAACGAACAATTAACACAACTATTTAACCAGAAGGCCTAACGCAATATAGAGGTTTTAGCAGCCTATATCTACATACTTATAGCATTATAAGTATGTAATATAAGCAATATCTGCTTGTATATTTGTATATATATATATGTGTGTGGTGCATATATAAACACATTATTGTGCAGATAATAATCGGCGGCGCGTAGTAGAAACGTAAGTGGTGGGGGGAGAACGGAGTGATTACGGTGTACAATCTTTGAATAAAAATCCCGTCAGTCATCAACACAACCTCCTTAGCACGAACCGAGCAAAAAATCCCAATTACACGCCGCCGGTAACAGAAGTAGAGTGTGTGTGATCAACATTTCTTGTATTTACATATTATATTATAATAGTTATATAATATAATAATAATACTAAATATAATAATTATTATGGGTAATCGAAGCGTGTGTGACTCGTATGACTATGTGTGTGTTTAAATACGCGAACACAGTTATTGCGTTCGAAAAATCCATAACACTCCGACACAATGGAAAATGTTCGAATTCTAACTTTTTTCCGTCCCTATCGTACTGCACGTACCACTACAAGTACTCACCCTCTGTTTCTCGCAACACGTATCTCTACCACCCCTTATTCACCTTCCGGCCCACCCCCTCTTTTACAAGCAGTCGCCGCGACTATAGTTCGGTATCGCGTATACAACAAATTGTTGGCGTCTTTTGCTCTCTCTTCTCTCTTTCTCTCTCTCTCTTTCTCTCAGCTAGCACAATTGTGTATAATATGTACAAACACGTTAGTTGATGATGTTTTATCGACGGCGATTGAAAAACTTTCACGTATCCTAAAAGAAGGTATTTCTATTGAATTTTATTGACGAGGGAATTTGCTCGAAACAGAGTGTTGTCACCCGTCTCCCGCCAATCACCATCTCGCGCGGTGACGACCGCCGAGATTAACATTCAGTTTTATTACTATATAGTTGCGTACGGAAGTCTGAGAGAGACAGAAAGAGAGAAAAAATGTAACTTACTGAATACCTATGTACGTTTTAAAACTATCGAGAAGAACAGTTTGCCTTCACACTGTGGTAGCGAGTACAATATCGGTGTCGTGTATAAGCAAAAAATAATATAAAATTTTTATAACCGCAGAGAAAGTTATTATACTTGATGTTTTCTGCGATTTTTACGCGTGCTCAGTCAAACCGGGAGCGATTATTATTAGCTATTAACTATGTACAACTTCACTACTATATAATATATTATAGCTGTTTAAACAGCACTTTACTCGTTTCATTCGTAATAAATAATAATTAATAAAGGTTAGTTTTAAGATTCGACTATACAATACACGCACACACTTAGATCGAAAAAAGTAATCGGTCTTGTAAAAATACAATAATTATCATTTTCCATCCGTATAATTGCAATGTTATATAATAGTACCTATCTATATAGACATTGTACGCAGTAGGTACATTATATTAGTTGCAACGGACACGTGTTACGTCATTCGTTTAGAACTCGAATAATATTTGTATTATTCTTCTTATCCTTATTATTATTGTTTTCGTTAAAATGTATTACAAGTAATACATAATATTGTTAAACGTCATATAGACATCTCGGCTAAACACCAGTCACTATCATATAATAGGCTATGTCGCTACATCTGACACACTTACGTACATTAGAATCGCGTTTTGTGTTTTCTGACCGCACACAATGGTAATGTATTGCATATAAATAAACCGTATAGGTAAATAATTATAAAATTTATATTTATTTGAAAATAAATAAAATATTGTTATTATAATATACTACTGCCGTCATTGCCGCGGATCCACCGTAATTATGTTATCGCGTATTGATGCATATTATTATTATTATTATTATTACTTTTTTTTTGCACGTCATACACGAATTATATTAAATATTTCACAATCTATATTATAGTAATAATAACAACATTATTATGTGCGGCCGTATAGTATACTATGACCGTTTGACTGAATGCAAAAAAATAATTTGACAATATAATAATATTAGTAATATGACGAATCACGACCACGTAATAATATAATATCATCATCAACGACGCCACCGCGTGAGTTGTAAGTAAACTATTATGCACGTACGTATGGTGGTATGGAGGGGGACGGGGCGCCAGCTAATATAATAATGTAATACGATTTCAAACGGACGATCCGCACACTGCGGGTTACCTAAGTATACAAGGGTTACTTAAGAGTGCAAACAAATGCAAACAAAAAAAAAAAATCAGTGTAATTCGATAATTGTTTTCCGCAGACGTGTAATTAAAGGAGAAAAAAACTTCTATATAATGCGAGCACATGAGACTATACCAATACTTATATAAACTATATAATATACGGCCGCCACCGCCGCACGCGCGCGACGACTCCTCCTCTCACTCTTCCTCATCCCTGTTCACCGAGCGTAATAATTTCGCAACGGTTGCCCGCGATCAATATGCTTAATATATACACGCACAAAGAATAGGAGCTTTTGGAAACAAAAATTGTATCTTTCAGCCATTTCCGGAAAAAAAAGAAACATGATTATTTCGTCGGAAAACTTCTACACAAACTAAACGAAACACACGGCAACAAATCAAAAACCTCTGTGCAGTAGATACGACGACGACGAAAGGAAAAAAATGTATGTAATTAAAAGGCACTTGCAGGCTCTTTTGTGAGAGGGAGGGCCGCTCGTTAATCCCCGATGGGGTGACGGGGGTGGTGTAAACTAACCATTTCCGGCGTGACCGGCACGGCGGCGGGATAACATCGGCCGACTGTTGAGCGTCATTGTTGCAGTAATGGTCCGCCGTCGTCGAGTTATTTCGAGGCGGCTTAATCGAATGTTCTGGCGCGCCGCCATCGGCCATCGACAGAAGTCACGCGCACAATCTGGCCGACGAAATTCGTGTCGCATGCACGGATTATTGATTTCGCGCATGTCGTCATCGTCGAATCTGCGGCCGATCATCGAAGTTATATGTCATTTATATTTAGGCCTCGAGATCTATCGGCTACCGAATACACGAGGAAACGACCGAGAAAGCACGAAACGTTTGAATCCCGGATATCTGACCCCGAATGTACATTTGACCCTCCGGCTCTCTCTCGATGTTTTTACGCACTGTGAATGTTTGACCCTCCTCTGTTCAGAAATATTAATTGATAATATATCTTTACATATCTTTCTAGTATTTGGTGACTGCCGGTATTATACTTAAGCCACAATGGAATTAAGAAGATAAAATCTATACAATTTTAATAAAAATGTATTTTATTGGGGGTACCTAAATATTGTTGACTTATCTACTTTCAAATGCTCCCGATTTTTCCACCACCACCGTATATACTTTTAGAATTTACACTACAAAGTACCGAGAGTCGGACATTCGTCCTATACAAGACACTGCAGAGAGATGAAATGTCCCCGCATATTATACTAGCCAAATGTCGGAATACCGAAACGTATACATCTCACGATATGGAATCTGATTTCGGATCGCGACTCAATCGTTTTGAATGTTATTCAACCGGCACTGTTTACGTTTACCGTACAAAAACTCGCGATGGATACGGTTGGATTAACGGTGAAAAAATATACCGAAAATAATATGACGTGCGGTAACACGTGTATTAAAGTAGAGTAGTAGTAGTAGTAGTTGTGGTACGAATAAACTTTATTTTTGAAGTATATAATATAATATATCATTATAATAATAAAATACGTTACATATTGTGATATGTATTATGGCGAGTGCGAGGCGGAGGGTAGAACAAATGCGTGCGTTGGTGCGTACGTGCGTGCGTGCGTGCGTGTTGTGTGTGCACGCGCCCGCGCGTCGGTGTTGCACATCGCACGGCGGTGGCGGCGGAGGGAAAGCGGACGCACGCACTCACACCGACCATCACGATCGGTAAAAGAGAGGTGGTGGGAGGGAGAAACTCGGTGTAAACTCACTCGGCGCGGCGGTAACGAAAATAATAATAATAATGT
This sequence comes from Pentalonia nigronervosa, assembly GCA_014851325.1. Classification (NCBI taxonomy): domain Eukaryota; kingdom Metazoa; phylum Arthropoda; class Insecta; order Hemiptera; family Aphididae; genus Pentalonia; species Pentalonia nigronervosa. The sequence goes on along the minus strand of JACXSJ010001042.1, from coordinate 112,372 downwards.
AATAAGGCGTCCCCTGGTCGTCGTGTGTAATGGAACAACCCGATAATGATATGAAACAACCGCACACACACGCACTCGCACACAAATTCACACACACACGGACTAGCACATAAATGTACACAAGGCGCGCGCGACGGCACGTAGGCGAATGGCGAGACGCGTCGACGGGCCGGAGGAGGAGTCGAAGGGGAACAAACACATCGCCGCGGGTCGTCAAATTTCAACCTTTTTTTTTTTTTTTTTTTCATTTTGTTGGTTTTTATTTTTCACTACACTCCGCGTCGTCGTGTGTCTTCTCGACTGACTCTCGTCCTGTTTTTCGGATAAAACGTTTTTATTACTTTTGTAATATATTATAGTTATTATAATGTTTTTATCGTCATTATCTCTCATCTCGTCGATGTTTATTGTTATTTGTGTGACGTACGACACGCGTTCACGCGGCGAGAAATCGAAATAACCACGGCGGGGACAGCAATAAAATAATATAATATTATGGAAATATTGTTCACCGGACCTAACTTAACCTTCTACCTTTACAATGACAACGAAACGCACGCACTCCTGTTTAAGGAGGGTTTATTTTATACGGTCTGGATACAAATCTCGGGTTTTCACCCGATTTAATTTCGAGAACATAAACACGAGGCGTTTTACTCCGATACGATTCTTTCGGGTCCATCGCAGCGCTTGCACCCCACCACCGCATAAAAAAAATATACACACCCGGTTTTCTATATACGGTCTTTAATGTTGTAAAAAAAAAAATGTTTTCAATTTCGGGAATCGCCGACACACCGTTACCCGCCTGATAAATGTCACTCAGCGCGTCGTGCGTCAATTGCAGCAGACGATCGCGGAAAAAAAAGGGCAAACCGCCGCTGACGATTCTGGTAAGGAAACCGCGTTGAAACAACAATAGAATGTCTTCCAAAGACGAATTACAAGGAAAGAAAAATAATTTATAAAAGAACGAACAAAGTGACATTCCGGCCGAGAGTCGAACACGCAGCACTGCCGTAGTGTACTGCTATAGTGTGGTGTTTGGATCGTGTTCGATTTCAATTCGAAAACCAGTTCTTCATAAAACAAAACTGCACATACATACACACACACGCCTATATTATTATTATTACATGCCTACTCGGTCTATGCTCGTGATCGATAAGGTCGGACGATGCAGCAACAACGACGACGGCAACGATGCACATTTTAAAATATATTATTTTATGTTTCTACGTTTCACCGATTAAAATATGATAATTATGAAAAATAATAATTTTGAGCCCCCCTTGCACAGATATTATCATTAAACAGAATATACGCACATTGTAAACAGTATCATTACTGTTGTTTATTATGGTATTAATTGTTATCATCAAATCACTGGCGCGGCGACAGCTAGGCAGAATTGCTACCGCCGCACGGCAACATCAGAAAACCGTAACAAAAAAAATTACGCCGTCCACAGGCACAATGCCCCCCGCGACCGGTTTCGCGCGCGATCCCCTCCTCTTCATCACACCGATCCAACCAACAATCGTTCGGCGGCGTTCTCTCTTTCCGTTCTCCCCGCTCTTTGCCGCGTGTCAATCGCGCTGCAGTTTTCCCGTTCGCACGAATAATAATAATTGTTATTACGTCGCGCCCGACCGATTTTTCGACTGCGTTTTTGGTAAAACTCTCTCGCCAGAGGTATACGACCTACCTACTAATCGCTACAACATAATACCACTACGCTTACACCACCGCGTGTTGTACGCACTTCATAGACACAACCGAACGGTCAAAAAATCGAAACCGTTTTTTCATATTGTAGCGAGAACTTAAGACGTGCGATGGAGACGTCTATTTTTTTTTTTCATTTTTCGCATCGCGGGATAGGAGGATTGATGATTTAGGTTGACGACGATGGCCGTGCAGGATCCCGGGGTTGTGGTCCGGACTCTACCTGACACGCTGACCTCTTTATCTTCTAAATTAGACGTATCATAACTCGAGAACTCTAAGACCGACAACTGAGGAATACTAATCATCGAGACCTTAACACGTACGTCATGCAAACCATTCATATGTGACGTATGTTTTTGTATACGAAAACTGTTTTTATTCGAGATTTTTAAATATATCGTGTATTCTGCGATTGACCTACATCTCGTGTATGTAACTACGCATGTACTTTTGTTATTATTTTATTACATTTTTTTTCAGTAACTAGTCTGTAGATATAGAGGTTTATTCAGGTGAGGTCATCAATCATGTTTTTTCAAAACACATCTTACGTTTTAAAAGTAAAAAAAGTCAATTTCCTCAGTCCAGACGTCGAATTTCCGGAATTTTCGTACAAAGTAAATTCTTTAAATTGTGGGCTAAACTACAGACATCAAACTAAGATGATTTACAAATGATGAGTAAACAGACTACTTTATTAAAATCTACAGTATATTACAATATAATATTCTATTAAATAGTCACTATACTCATTAATAGTTATAGGAATTGAAAGCCTGTTGAACTGTGCTTAAGTTCGTTTCAATTAATTGTTGAAACGTTAATTGAGTTGTAATTAAAATTGGGCATGACAAAGAGAACACGAATTTGATAATTTTTTTTTAAATTCGAAACAAACTGCTGACTTGCAGCACAAAGCTAGTCGCTCTCTATTAAAATCAGAAAAAGTACGCCACTGTTGACGTGCTACCAACAACGTATTCAATTTTTATACACATTTGATATTGTACAGTTAAACTCTTGAGTAAAAACGATATCTCTCATCCAACATTTTAGACGACCTCTCCGCATCGCTGCTTATCAACAAAACTATTTATATTTTTATACACATACACACACGTTTGACGCCACTCAGTCGTTATCACATAATATATAACATAAACATAAGTTGTCCGCAACTCTTGCGTTTTATGCACAGACATATTCCCGTAATCACTTCGAACTAAAATAAAAAAAATGATATTATTTTACACAGTATACGTTGTGGCGGGAGTTGGGGATTGTGTGCTCAGCATTCATAAACCATTACTATGGGAATTACAGATTTAGACGTGTGAACGTTTACGACAGTGTCGAATACGCCGCTTCGGTTACAATCATACTTTCGATCAAAAAACGTATTCCGTAATGTTATAAAATTATAATATTCATCATTCGACTTCTCTCTAAAGTTTATTATAATATACACTACATTAATCTCTTTCACCTTTCGACGTTATCGCAAATTACGTAGAAATCGTAGCACGCGGCTCTGTCTGCACAGCTGATATTACCAGAACGTGCCAAATCCCCAATTTTAAGTACAAACGTTTTAATTCGATTTACACACATTCGAGATGTTATTATTTATTCGTTTGACGTATACGTTTGTTGCGATTTGATAACCGAAAATAATATAAGTATACATTTATATTAGATATAATATTATCGCTATTAAAATAATGACGCATTCGTTTTTACATTTATTATGTTTAACAGCCCGCGGTATAGTGTAGTGGCAGAGGCAAAAATAAATGTATTTTTCGGTAAAATACCAAATTTCCATGATTTGCCAACGATTGGAACGCGACATGTCAATACAAAAAAAAAAAGACTTGACAACAAAGATTATGAGTGAGCGCTCCGGATTCATTATTAAAAATAAAATGGTGAAAACCGACCGACTGCAAACCTGTAGAATGACAACGACCGCGTTTTTATAATAATTTTTATTACTGTTGTCTATCGAAGTGCGCTGGCGTGGCCAACCGACACGGGATGTTTTGATAATCTACAAATACCTATACACAGTTGTAGGGAACTGAGTATTTTCGGCGTGAAAATTTGTTTCGTTAGAAATCTCAGTGAACTATATCTCAATAATAGTATAAAACGGCGCCGGACGATTCGATTGGTGGCTATTTTCAGATTCCTCGTTATCCAGAGGCACAATACGTTGTACTATTATTTCGATGCCGTTATCGTTTGTGGTTTGAGAATGATTATCATTCGAAAATAAAAATATATATTTATAATTATATAACATTATAATATTATTTATACAATATTTTATATTATTAAACAATATTACTTGTAAGTGCAATATAATCATTAGGGTTATAATATGCTTATGCTTATTAGGTCTCTACAAAATACACGGAAAAATGCCCATCTGTCCGAGTAATAATATTATCTTGGTACATTACGCTCTTAAAACAATCAGATATGATGTGATAAAATGTATTAAAAAACTACATTGCCTTATTCTTTATTCATTCAATACAATATAATACTATACATTTTTAATAGATTATTAGTAGAACACGTTTCACATTCGCGTGTTCTCGTGAGTTGTGACACCAACAATGCTTACCTATTACAACAGGTATTGCCTACGGGCGTGTCTGTAAAACTGAAAAAGTATGTATCATGTACGATACGTTTGTGTATAGCGTCAACTAGCACCTGTACGCAGTAAATTCAATAATAAAAAAAATATTTTTAAAAATATTCTTTGAAATCTAAAATCTTAAAAAAATGAAAAAAAATGCGTAGTAAAATGCCTGAAAATGTAAAAATGTGTGAAATAAAATCGTATAATGCAGTTACACTCTGTATAGCTTATTATGTCATATCAAACGGTTTTACAATTCGGTCTGCGGCAGTGTATACAACAAAGACTAATAATAATATTTTGTAAAAGATATAAACACATCCGAACCGCACAGTGCAATCATTCACCGTTTGTGTATCGACACACGAAATGCAGCTTTAAAATGACTTAGCGTTGGGATAGTAGATGAAAAGAACAGAGTGAGGAGGAAAAAACGCAACGAGTGCGTTTTTTTATTATTATTGTACTGTCGTCGACCCATCACCCCCCACCCCCCACCACCACTCAAACACCGTGACCCTCGTTCTAATCATCGTTGTCCGGATGAATGACGACAGATTATAATGTGCTGCACATACAGACCCATAAATGCACGCAAGACACACACACACACGCGCGCCGTGGGAGACGACGATGACGAACATGGCTGCTGCTGCTCGAGGAGAGTACAATTTACACGTGCACAGTGCACACACACACACACAACGAAGTCCGACTGCCATTGCCGTCGATTCGTATAATAATATCGTGTTATTATTATGTGTTTTAAATAAAAATTATTGTTGCCCGACGACCGAAACGAGTTCTAACGTCATTATAATACGTATAATACGGATCTTCGGCGAACGCATAAATGGTAATTTTATACGCACGCCCGAGCACTATAATAATGCTTACTAGTTACCACTACAACTGCACGCGGTATACTGTTGTAGTGACTGCGTCTAATAACACAATATTATTATGCCAAGTACTTTTACACGTACGATGTAGGCACCAATGCGACCGCATCGGTGGACGCTGACGACTTACAACGACCGCCACTCTTCAAGACCGATTTCCCGCTCAGTCCGAGAAATTGCTGTTTTTTTTCGCATTCAAAACGATCCCCGTTTCCACTGTTTAGGTTTTATTACTTACCTGACCTATTACCCGAGTGTTACCCCTGAGTGTTACGAAGAATCGGCCACTTTGGACCGTGTGTAACGTTACCACGTGTCGTTTTCGTCTTGCTTACTACGGACTGCACGTTACTGTTTATGTACTGCAGTAGGTACCGGATTTTCTCGTGTTAGCTAATAATACATATTCTTGTTGAGTGAAATGTGAATAATATTGATCTGTTTTATCGAACCAAAATGATAACCTAACCTAACCATAAAGGTTAGGTTTTAATTAAATTAAAAAAAAGTAAGAGTTATCTGTGTTGGGTTTTGAGGATGTTTCGATTTTTTCAAGCCAGTTATGACTATGAGTAGGTAAAAATATATTACCATGTATATTTTAAAAATGCTTGCGAAAGTCGATCGAAAAACGTCGGTCAGTGTTTTTGACCAAATCTCAGGCCATATCGTTAAACGATTCGAACTACGCGTATGCGCTGGTGTTTCATAGAAATGATACAAAGAGAGCACTTGTGAATTCGTTTGGTTTATATTTTTCGAGAATCGCGTGAGTAAACACACGCAGCTCACGTTACATAAATAAACATGGAACGTCGGATCGTGATAACGTAATCTAATGTAGATTAAGTGTTTACGTAACCGAAAGTTTCCACGGGGACCGGCCGAATTAAAATTTAATGGTTGTCTGGTTGTCCAATAATAAACCGTCGTTAGAAACCGAATATAAAAAGTCTGGCGATTTACGGTAAATTGCAGGATATTAATTAAATCGCGCACACGAATTTTCGAAAAAAATAATCCAAAGAGCTGCACGTTCTGTCCGTAAACGAGTGTATAAATTATATACTTTACGAGCGAACCGTATTATTATTATAAACGTTTGTTTAACAAACTTTGCTACAATTTTTGTCCGTTACAGTTCATCAATGATAATTATTATTTGTGCCTACACCACGACACCGCTGTAACATGACAAATTAGCGCGTTTCATTCCGCAGAATTCGGACCCGGAGTGGCGTTATTGATTTTTTACCGTTTTTGTTTTCATATAATTTGGAGTGAATACAGGAAAAAAACGTAAACAAATGAAAACAAATATCGTAGAAAAAGCCGATTGGACTTTTACGTCCTCATTCCGATTGTCGTCCGTCTGCTCCATATACGTTTTTATACAGAACGCGACCGTCCATTTTTGTATAATAATATATTATGACTTTTCCATATTATTACTATTATTATTATTATCATTAATACGATACGAAATATTGATATGGATAGTCGGCAAATTGGCGTGAATCTGAAATGGATTTGGCTCCGAAGCACCGTCCCGCGTCCGACAGAAGTTTAAATCGCTATGGAGAGTTTACTTTATACGAATGGCCGCCATTACACCTCCATGCAATTATTATTTATTATATTGTGCTGTTATGGTTTTTCGAAGAATTCAAAAAACATATTAATATTGTACCTTCCATCATTGATTACCGTGGTTATGACTAATGAGTATTGAATAATGACTAATTAATATTTTATCTTTACCAAGCGCATTGACCCGATGGTAGGTATGTAATAAAACTTTTATATAAGAATTTATTATACGATAACCTGCTCTTCGCGGACTCACTCTCTCCAGCTCTTCTTTTTACTTCTTTTCCGGTTAAAAATTGATTGATACGTTATTTTTTATTATTATTGTCACGACGTCGAATATCAATTTTTTTCGTATTTGTATCAATATTATTAACGAAGCTATCATATTATAAAAACCAACGTCCGCCTTTTATCCTTGGCGTGTTTTCAATTTTCAAATTTTTTTCTACACCGTAGACCAGAGGAACTTGTTACAAACAAAATATTTGAAGAAAAAAAACACGTAACAACACACACGCGCGTGCGCAGACGGTTTTAAAAACATTAAACAAAATATGTTTCGAATAATATTATTGTTTCGTCGACGGTTCGATCCCAAGAACACGTCGTCGAAACGAACAATAACCGTGTAATATGTAATATTATTATGAAAATAAAATGAAAAAGCATTCGTCGAAATATTGAAAATAGTGTGATGGCAGCGGCGACGTGCCAATAATAATTATAATGCAACTAACCAATATTATTCAAAAGCAACTGGATCCTTGATTTTTTTTAATAGTTATAATAATAATATTCTCGTTTTCAATTTCGTTTGTTTCTCCGCGGCGCTCGTGTATAATATTTTATTAATAACACTCCATTACCTTATGTAACCATTCGAAATTGTAGGTTTAACACTTCATAGTGTATATTAATGTTACACACGGAACACACATGCGCACGCGTGCACGGCAGCTCGTTGGCGTTCCAATTTTTTATAATAAAAAAACTACAACAAGTATAAAAAAAATACCTGATTTGTGAGCGGACTATCGACCTACCATATTATATTGTGTACAAAACCACTACCGCCATGTTGCGATGCGATTGTAATAATATTATTGTCATACGAATATCAAACAAACAAAATAAATAAATATACCTACATAATATATTAATATTATTTAACTACGGACGGTCTGATTATGTAATATTATTTTCAATTATCACGTGACCTATAAATCCTATAGATTGCTAGATTGGACATATAAATAAAATTCCATACGATTTAAATATAAGACTTGTCTTGTATTTGTGTAGCATGTTATGATATAATAACATCGTCAAAGCAAAAAACATATTTTTTTTATATAAATATATTAATTTTATACAAATTGTAAATATTTGTTTTCTAATATAAAAAAATTATAAAAAGATATAACGTATGAATGCTTGAAAATGTAATCTGCTTAATTTTATAATAAGCAAATATTAAGCTGAATGTTAATTATATTTACTCGATAACGTGAAACAAGAATTAACTCAGTGGTTACACTTTATATTAATGAACTGTGGACTTAATTTAAGTTTTAGTTGGAGAGATTTTATATTTTTTTTTTTACTTGTCAAGAATTGAGATCTCTTCACTGTATTTTCTTTAATCTTCTCGGGGAGTTTCCTGGTATTTCGTTTGAGTTAAGTTCTGAAATCTAGGGATTTGGATGGTTATTAGTCAGCCGACAGCTGTTTTTTTAAGTGTTGTATAATATTCTACATAAAAATACACAATATTTAGTATACATCTTTCATCATTATTCTGAATTCAACCTTTTTGATTTGTGTATGGTGGATATGTTAACAGTCTATAGAGTTTAGACTCTATATTCTAATCACACAATTCATAGGGTTCTATTGAAACGAGAAACGGTTTCCCAGAAATTTTTCAAGCGTCATTGACTTTGAGAAAAAATATTTTAATTTGTGGCGTTCCCTATGTCGATACGACAACGGCGATAAAAATAATGGTATTAACGATGTTATCCGAATATGTTTATTTAATGACGTATTAATAGTATCATTGAATATGTCTAATGACTAATAATACCAAAATTGGAAGGAATGAATTAGGATAATAATATTATTATGTATTATTATTATTCATTTTTATAAATATTTTGTTAGGCCATAATATCTGGATACTAAATTAATTACTGTACCTAATAAAATTCAAACGAATCATAAAACTATTATTTATATACTAACTATGCATACACATACACTGAAAACTTCTACAAGTTTGCACAGTCGTCGTTTATGAGAAAATTATTAGAATTGGCAATCCTTGTGTGACGAAAAAACAAAATACCTAATATATTAGAATATATTATAATGAAATAAAATCGTAAAGCTTCGTTCCAAATTTACGTGTCTTTAAATCCGAATGTATAATAGTTGTGATTATTATTTTATTTTATAAATACACATTTTGATTTAGGTCACACATTGATACTTCGGACCTGATGATACGATGTACTTGGCATTCCCGGTTTTCGGGATTCAATAATACGACACCGAAGCCGCCTCCGGTTGTTGCAGCAACTCCGGCCCGTCCGGATACTGTTCTGCTACAAATGCTTCTCCGGACGGACACTTTTTACCACCCAGCCCGGCATCGATAAGCCACTCGTAAAATAATTTTCACTTGGTATACTATCGAGCCAATCATCAATAGTCATCATACACATGAGTGTCGCCTACTCGGCTTTTTCGTGCTCCGATGCGCGATGATATACATTTCAATTGATCGTCGGATTTTAAACATAATATTATTATCCTCTCATTACTCGGTAGTCGGCACGCACATTGTATCTCGATAAAATCTGACTGTTTTACATACATATAGGTATATGACGCATGATGCATCATATTTTAGTCATTTTTTTTCCACAAAAGGACTTTTGTATATGAAGCGAACAATTTTTACCAGCGCAACGACATTGATTTAGGCGGACAAAACGTCGTCCAAATATACAAAACAAAACCGATTGGAGTATAATTAGATACGTATAACATTTCTATAGTTATTTACGGACGAACTTTATCCATTTTTATTCGAGATTCGTTTATTGAGCTTGATATTTTTGTTGATCGTGGCGCGAAATTCAAGAATCTTATTGATAATCGACAAACAACAGTAACACGTTTAATATTTTTATTTTTTACCCAGAGAACGATAATAACGATCATGTCAAACAAATTATCATAACATTAATATCAATGTTACATTGTTATTACTTATTACATATTATTTTATTATATCATACAATTTTATATTTATTTGTTTGTGACTGATACCATATTGATTATATTTGAACAGCACACCATATTATATTTTTTTGATTATAATATCACATATTTCACCCGTCCGTTCGCCGTGTACGGTTTAAAATTAATTCGTTTAAACACGTTGGGTTAGGTTAGGTTACTCTGCCTACGTTTTTCATTGTTTGTTTGTACATAATAAATATTATTATATTGCAGGCGACGAGTGAATATTATGATAAAGCATCGATTTTACATAATAATTCTCATACACAGCGAGTCTGTGCTTAAAGTACGGGGGCGGGGGCAACTCTATGACAATTGATAGCTGGCCCAAAATCATTTTTGTATAATAATATGCACGATGCGTTTCAATTATTATTATTATTATATTTTGACGAATCTTCTTCCTTTTCTTCGCACTTCTAGACGCGAAACTTAAAAATCAAAATTCTCAACAGTCGATATTTATGTTTTACTCATTGCACGGCGATCGTTTATTATAGTTGTAGCTGTAGGCGACGGAAGAATCGATATTTTTTTTTTATTTCCACGTAATTTGATTGTAAAAATATTTACATTCGTGTTACTGCGACCGTAATATTATTGTATCACAAAAATATTAACAACACAATGGAAGTGAAAACGTCGGTCGACAATTATTATTACAATTTATAGTCAACAATAATGTCAACGAATAGTATAGTTGGACGCCGTGCGGCTACTGCGGCGGCGGTTACACGAGCGGCGCGCGTGAATATCATTATTATACGGCCACTGCGACACGTGATGACTGTTACGAAACCACGATTAATTATGATTATCCGCACCGCCGAGTCGACGGGTTCTGCACCTTGTTCGACATAAAACAGACCGTTACTATATACCGTCGTTTGTACGCCGCCGGAGAAAAGAAAACGAATTTTTTTTCAGTCAATCACGCACCGTGTGCATACATTTTTTTTTTACATTAATAAAATTAATTTTTAAGCGTCGTCGTCATAAAAATATGTTTATTATTTTAGTTGCTACCGTTTTCGCGGTGCTGGCACAACGATCTCGTTGATACATATCATTATTATGTGTAGGTATACACGGTATTCACGGTAAATCGGCGCGGTATAATATTTTCTTTTCGTTTGACCGACATCGCACCGCGCGCGCACACACACACACACGCACGCGGTTTGCGGTTTTGAGTTATAATTTAGTACTGCTGTATTTGTACCGACCACGACGTGTGTCGTTTATGGATTTCGACTGGGCCGTGGACGGGCGTTCGATTTCAATTGATCAAACGATAGTTTATTTCGGGTGTACGGAAATTAACATAACTCGTTTTCGGCTAGTGTCGAATAGTATAATTTTATAATAGTGTACGTACGCAGTAGGTACCTATGCCGCGATAAAGACATTTGATAGGGACTGTTTCCTGTTAAAAATATTAATAATAATATACTTCGTGTGGCTTGAACGGCGACGAGTCTTTCTCTTATCGCCACCGATATATATATATATATGCTATTTATTGGTTATATTAATTGTTGTTTATTAGGCACATTATTCATCAAAAATTATTTTGCCTGTATATTATTATTAACAATTGTTCGATGTGCCATGTGGATGGTGGATCGCGATGATTCGTGTTGGATGTCCGGTCATTTTTCGTGTATCATAATAATATTATTATACTTATAACTTGTATGGTATGCTTTGTAGTATGGTGTCGTAAAGAATGCAAACAGCTAACAGTTTGTACTGTTTAAGGTAGCAATACAACATTTTTGATAATTTATATGGCTGCAGATGAATTTTGAACCATTTCAAAATTTCAAATAGTAAAAACCCTATAGCAAATTCCGAAATTAAATCGTGGTGCCATCGTGCCGTCGGCGAGTAAAAACTTAATTAAATCGTAAAACGAGCGTAATGATACGCACGCGTACCGTACGCACGGTCGTGAAACGGGCCTTAAAAGTAAACACTCAACGTAATATCTCTTAATAGTCTCTCCGATAGATAAACCCAATTAATAATGATCATTCAAATAGTGTCCACCGTCGATTAATTATTTTACCATATTTTATTTTCAACGTATTACACTCTAATGCAGTGTTGCCTGTTTTTTGGTTTACGACATGATAATCTTGACTGTGTTCCTTTATTTTTGTCTGGTAAAACGTGTAACCGACACGACGCACGGAATAATAATACATAATATTATAACAATATATCGTTTATCCGACGTTATGCACCGCGCGGGGCAGATGGCCCGATCGCGCGTGTAAAAAGACTCGACCGCACGCGCAACGCCCCGCGCGGTACCAGACTCGTCGCACGCGGACGTGTATTCCACGCACGCACGCCCATGCGCGCGCAAGCACACACATCTGTCCGTACAAACGGCTCTCCGGGACGACACCCTCTGGAATCTGATCCCCAGACACCGTCTGCAGGTTTCTTACATTTTTCTCTTTCTTCCTTTCATTCGTACTCCTCGATTCGATTTTTTTTTTCCACAGGAAAAAAAAAAACTACCACACTTATTATTGTTATTATATTATTATAAATTATAATACAAGCCGTACATGCCCAACTACCGCCACCACCGTAATAATATGGCACTAACGCTGTCGGCGGCGGCGGTTATTGTCCTCCTCGACGACGGGTAATGTGTGTGAGTGTGTAATTTATTATTATTTATTACGAACGCCGTCCCGGAGCGTATGCCGGTCAACCGGCCGGACAGTCGGACAGCCGACCGACCTACCAGACCCGACCCGACCGGCCGACCAGAGTCGATTCGACCGATTGGTGGCGTGGGACGACGGGTTTGTTGTGCGTATCGAGTGCGTATATTACACATTATTATTATGTTTTGTACGTGCGTGCGTGTGGCAGGGAGACGACGAACGCAGACGGTCGTCGACGACGACGACGACGACGACAAGGGTCTCTCTAAAAATACGATAAACACATGTCGGCAACGGCGGCAGTTCAATAACCGCTTGCGGTGGTCGACCGCGGCGGATTCTCCCGGTCCGGCGAGAAGTGTATAATATGTTCGGGGCGGGCGTTCACGACGGGGTGGCGGCGGTGGTGAGGTCGGATGTTTTATTATTACTTTTTTTTTTCGTTTTTCGTTTTCAAACATTTCACCGAAATGCCACCGCGGCGGCTACAGAGAAGAGGGAAAAAGAATGTTTGGGCAGTGTTTTTTCAAAAAATTTCAAACCATCCGTCAAACGAGCCACGCCGAACGTAAACTGCGCGCGGTACCTATACATAAATGATAAACCTACTAGCGATTGCGATATCAAGACAGCGCTAGATCCTAATCGGATTTATAAATATACAAAATACCAATACGATAGTACAAATGCATATATAAACAGGATGATTCACCAAGCATACAACCCCCCCCCCTTTTTTTTCTTTAATAATGTAGTTATTCGGAAATCTAATTTTTGTAATTTTCAAATATAACTATAGGCTATAGACCAAATTATATTTTCAAATTTTTTATATTTTTTGTTCTACTTTAGGAGTACTCTGCATGGTGAACCAAATTTTGATTTTTCAAAAAACCATGTTTGGTGAATCACTCACACTATATATAGTATTATTATTTATAAGCATATATTTTAGAGTAGGTCTATACGGAACGAGATGCGATAATAATAATTATCGTCGTTGTCGTCCGATTAATGAACTGAGGCCATTACGATCCATGATAATATTATTCTATAATAATATATATTATATATTATATTTTTCTCGGAACGGCGATTGCTGTTTACTATGCGCGATTAACAGACATGCTTCCCTGCATTATTTTTCAAAGTCAAAATTGTATTTTTCTATACTTTCTTTATCATAATGAAATACAGATAAAAAAAAACATTACATTTCCGGTGCTTATGTTAATATACATTTATTCCAACTTCAAAGCAAAGTTTTAATGTTAATAGCAGATAAAGATATAATTTATAAGTAATCAAATATTTAAAACTATTATATTATGCTAAATAAAATAAATATAAATATATTTTCTGCACTATTATTTTATTAATTATTTGAATAAAAGATTTATTTTATATAGTTTTTTCAATTTTATTATAATAAATACTTGTAGGTTATATCTAAAAATAAATTACGTATAAATACATTAAATATGTGTATAAAAATAAAAAATTATGCATTTAAATTAAATTATAATATTAATTGTTGCTCATTAATTATTGTAGTGTCATTTAAAAACTTCTACTATATTCAAAAACATTTTTTAGACAGGGAAAAGTCCTGCCTGCGGGAGGAAAGCGTCACAGAGGGAAATGTCCTCGATTCGCCACGCCGATCCGAAATCTACCTGGGTCTAAAAACACATTTCAATGTATAACGATAATTTATTACTCGTAAAGGTGGGTATATTACACGTTCCGGTGGGTAGGCGGCGCGGCGGTAGTAGTGGACGTAGAAATTGTATACTTCATGAATTATTCTCATTTACATGTCGCAAACAATAGGAAAAAATGAGTGGAGTATTATATTATTTTAACTCGACGCGCTGCTATTATACCTAGTTGTTATCGGTTCAGGTTTAATAATAACAAAATATTACGGTAACCGAATCACACGTCGACGTTGCTGAAAGACTACACCGCGAGAATAACTACCATTCAATAAAATATTTTGAATATTTGAATAGACAAATAATATATAATTATTAATTAATACGACAGGCAAACGAACTCTCCCATAGTTCATTACGTCTGGATTGATTACTCGTCGGTACTCTTAAGATGATGATTTGCTTATTGCAAAAGTTCTACTTTATATGTTTGTACTATTATTTAACGTCTAATTATTACAGGATTTAATTTAGAATTTGCATGATATTTGGTTTACCGCGAAACCAATAAAATCCGCTGATTTTTTGATAATATTTAATACACCGATTACAATTATTTTACGTTTTGACCGTTGCACCCGAACCCTGGATATCCCAATGTCCGCTGGATAGCAATAATAATATTAAAACAAAAATACCACTGTTCCAAAATATACGTCTTCTTATTTACAAGCGACGAGTGCAATGGTATTTTGTCTACATTTACGTGCAGTGCGTATGACGCGTGTAATAAGTCCCGCCGAGTCATTAAAAACTAATGAACATTAAACAACCACATATTATTATTACTATTATCATAATATATACAATATACGTGTGTATTATACCTCTGGTTACGCCCAGCGTCATACAAATGCATTTTGTACGTTTCGAATTAATTACATGACAAATCCTTCAAACAATATTTCGTAATGCGTACGTAATATGATAATAATATTTAATAATAATGATAATAAACTGGAACGCTCGAGCTATAATACATGTAACCGGTAGACACGTAGGTACCAAGTTGGGTATGATACAGTTATAAAGGTCCCTACGATTTTCCCCACAGAATCACATTATTACATTTAACACAATAATCTGTTCTTGCCGCAATTTCGAAGGCCCATTCTTTTTTTTTTAGTAATAATTTCTTAGAAATGTATTAGCGTGAAAAAAGTCCAAGAACACTCGCGAGTACCCACTGAGGTAGAGAGGATCGCATATTATTATAATATTACAATCATTAAACAAAATATATAAAAAATAATAACTAATACGATCACAAAATTATGATGACAGTTAATAATTTTGTTTTAAACGTGACGTATATGTTGTGTACGTGTTGCCTCGTTATCGACCATCTTTTAACCATGGCTAAATACTTAGTTAATGGTTTTTACTAACCGTCACGTGTTGTTATCACATCGCAATACAAAACTTATAGTGAAACAGACTTTCTACGCACGCTGTATATAATATAAATTGGTGAATAGTGAGTAGTATCTAAGGACATGAGGTCGCGGATTTAAAGACGCAAGATGTGCCTAACTACTGACGGTTATAAAATAGAGACAACAAAATAATGGGTTGACGATTTTATTATATAGTTATTGGGAATAATAGTGAAAAGGGCCGATGGTATATTTATAGTCACCCGACCACTTGTGAGTAGGCGCAACCGGTAACCTGTTGTATAGTTGTACTGTGACATTGCCGTGAGAGTAAGAATACGAGTCGGTGTCCAGCAAATATCGTAACAAGGATCAAAAAAAAATTAAAAAAAAAAAAAACAAAAAAGCCGATCACTGAGAAAAGAAAATGACAATTTCGAGATCACTGCAGCCTGCAGGACTCCTGTCTCGGGCGAGTAGGTCCAAACGGGTCGTTGCAATTCAAGTGGGTCAGTCATCAAAATTCGCGTACAACGAATACAAACGAAAATGTGTGGGGAACGTCGAATATAATATTATCGGCAAAATAACTAAGAAACTGTGAAGACCTTGTTGTTATTATCGAACGCTAAACGGTATTCCGAGTAAAATAAAGAAATAATAAACATTGGTATTATTAGTTTTAAATGGTGTTATTAATTTATCATGTTGTGGTGTGAAAAACACGAGTCCGGCCGCATGTACGACTTGTACCGTATTCAGGTACATATAGTAATAATACGGGTAACACAATATTACACCTAGGTCACCCAGTGACGTGCCGCCGCCGTCGCACGTCAATTAAATAGAAATCCGAACAAGGAACGCAACTGCAGCAACCGCAGGTGCATTAATAATACACACGCGCCGCAATCGACGACGATAGTATAATGATAATAATTAATAACGTATCATTAATAATTTCGATTGCAATTATTACGACACAAACGACACACGATGCGCACACCGCGATGATTGATTAAACGTCGACAAAATTAAAGCTCGCGGTGTAGCAGCGGCTAAAAATTACCTAGTCGTATAATATGCAAAAATATGCAACGATAATGAAATATTTAAAAAAAAAAATCACACAACTGACATGGTGTGGTTAGCACTATGGGTACAATAGGTCCATTAATATGTTATACAGTATACCCGGTATAATACCATGATGTCGGATTTGAAGGCCGGTAACGCGTGCGCGGCGTTATCATTGCGGCTCGTAATTTACTTATTAACAAAAATAAATTTAATGCGTGCTATTTGTTTTCGCTGCAAACGCCGCTGTTGGTTATAATAATGGATTATGTAAAATATTCATTCAGTGTTACTTGTACAATGTCATCGACACTGCACCGAGCACATTAAGGCGAGAATTTAGAGTTTCAATACACCGTGGGCAGAATTTACGGTTTGTTACTTCTTTGTTCGATTTTTATCGTTATCGGTATAGGTCGAGACCTGTATAATAATATAGTTCTGTCGAGGAAAACATGTTTGCACAAGCACGTACGCACGCACGCACAAATACAAGTACGCAACACATTAATATTATAATATAATATATTATGTACTAAATACTAATGTACTATTATTGTACACGACGTGTATTCATGTACGTCATTGTATTATTATTATTATTATTATATTATGCCATAATGATGAAAAATAACTCTTTGAAATCGCGAAAAAATCGATTTCTCGTTATGCGTTTTTTTTTGTAATCAACACGATATTATAATGGTATAACAATACGATTAGCATAACGTGCCATAATAATATTATTAATACGATTGTCCTACGTCTCTTCACATCATCGCGACACCACGCAACTATTACAACGCGACGACTTTGACGCACAAAACATTAATATTATTATTTATTACCAAATGGCAAACACCGACGAGAGCAAAGCTTACTAAACTACGCAGTATCTACACGCGTGACGATTATTGACGATTATCCGGTATACTCCGAAAACCGAACGTAGAATATTATTTCCCGGTGTTCAGCCGTGCTTTCGACTCTCTTCCGTTCCACTCGTCGACGTCGAATCATCCAGATATCGCGGAAAACGAAAAATGAAAACCGTTTTCATTGACACATACTGCTGCGTAAAAACCACCGAATGGGTGTCGGCGGGCGGGGGTCTACGATTACATCATGCAACGGTCACTGCAATGATGTTATCGTAGGAGAGAGGCAGCACGTGAGAGGCCGGGAGAGAGACGGACGTAAACCGTACTCGGTCGTACAATATTATATTGTACACAACAATAATAATAGTAAAAAAAAATAGTGTTCTCACTCGTAACCTTGCCGTGCTTTTTGGGTGAAAGACAAACGGGATACATAATAGCAATGTAGGTAGGTACAACGACGCACAAAGTGTAACAACTAATACAACATATTGTAATACACGTATCGCGTTTTGTATCAGATGTTTGTGATTTCGATCGTTGAAAAGAGTCATCACCGTCGTGACTACTGCAGTATACAGCAGCTACTTATTTATTGCTTATACGACACACGCCCCGCTACTGGAGCCGTCGCAAATTTTCGGATTTGTTTTGATGATATTGCGTTATAAAAACATAATAATATTATATATTTTAACGACACTAAATTCGTTGACGAATCGAAACGATCGACAGTGGATCGTATAATAGTGTGTATACGCGGTCGGCAATATATTAAATATGTATAAACTATAAGTAGTTAGAGGTTGTAATATTATTCAAATCACGAATCCATTCGTTGCGATAGAATTTTAAGCATCGCGCCTAAAAGAACTTTTTTTTTCAAACACCAGTAGCCCGTTTTGAGTAAACCCGCTCGTCCCTGTACGTCCTTACGACCGATTACACACGTCTTGTGTGTACAACGGTCAGTGTACAGTGTTTTGTCGAAAATCGAAGAAGAAAAAATTAAACCGTTGTCCGATCTCATTACTCGAGACGTGATGTGCCGTTTTACGCATGAACAGCGTACGTTCTCGCGGCAGTAATCGAAATATCTGCAACGTATACCTCCCATAGTGCGTATATATTGTGTATTATAATGTGTATACAGATTATTGCAGGACTGCGGCGGCGACGAAAGGGTGCGCGGTGGTGGGGGTTGGACGAGGCGGTGTACTCACACGAAATATACATAATATGTGTACATATGTATATATAACGTATATAAATGTATAATGGCACAAAAGAGGAACCACCGGCGGCGGCGGCGGCGCGCACCGGTGTCGGGTGACTTTAATAATATTTTACATTTGTATTTCGGGTCGAAAGTGACGTCCCGAAAAGCCCCCTCGTAACAATGGCGGCGGCAACAACCATATATATATATATATTATATACAGGGCGCTGCAGTGCGGGATCGTAAACTGCGCACCCTCCAGCGCGGATGGTAGTTTCGTGTGTGTTTGTGCGTGTGAGAGCGAGCGTGTTTTTTCGTTATTCGGCGCGCTACCCGGAGGGTTGAATGAAAAGCGAGTTGCGATAATCGTCGCGAAAAGGGAGAGATGACAGATCCCGCGTGTATAATATAATGTACAATTAACAATATACATATAACGCGCCGAAACGACGACGACGATAATCCGAAAACAATAAGTTTGCAAGAAGAAAATCGTCTCGTCACCACGTGCCTCACATAACAATATTATACACACACAAATTATTATACAAATAGAATATATAGTACAGAACATAACACGTATACATAATATATATCGCGATGACCGACTACAACCACAGTAGGCAGCCGGTTACATAATATAATCTTACATATGCCTACCTAATACATGGGTACATGATACGATTCATGTCAACACTCTGCAGGAGTTAGGACTCAAAGAAAATATCTCATTTTTCCTGCTAATTACAATATATAGGCGTGTGCGTAGACCATTTTCACAGGAATATATTACGAAACCAGTTATTATTATAGAAACGAGGAGTTTGAAACACAAATTTTGAAAAAAATTACCATCTTGTTACAAGTATATACAAAAAATAATAACTTTTAAAAGAGGTAAAAATGAAAAAAAAAATATTAATACCTATTCAGAAAGAACCGCTATATACATTATTGATATCACATATATTACACATTATGCCTTGTCAAATTTCGCAGGTCATGCATGTGCATGATAGACACGACCAGTATAGTCACGCCTATAAATGCTACTAAACTTAAACCCGCGAACCGGTAGGGGTTTTCAAAGACACACGACAACAAGTGTAGTCTTAATCGAATTTCAGTCGCAAATTATAAACGACCCAAGAAATTCACTCGTGGTTTTTTACACGCCTATATTAAATACTTTTATACACGGAGTATGCCCAAAGATTGTAAATATCAAAAAATCTAATTTCATTTTTCTTTTTCGTCGCATGATTTTTTCCAGTAGCCTTCAATCGCAAAGCCTAAAACCGTCTCTGCAGCGACGTACCTATCTATAACGTATTACATGATAATATTAATATACATAATATAAATACAGCATGTATAATTATTATACAATTTTTTTTTTTTAAACGATAAGTGTAAGTGAGCGGAACTTTATATAAATATATTAATATTAAATGAAATTAATTCAAAGGAAAAATTGAATTATCGCTGTATGAATATATAATACGTTTTTACAGCGCTTTATTATCAACTAGTGCCACACGAAAAAAAAAATTAAAATTATTAAAACAGAGTATATAATATATCACAATATTTTATTATGTAATAGTAAAGTTCCTTCATAATAAATGATTATGATTAATAATCGCACAAACGTAGTTTGTAGTGGAAGTCGATCGCACCCGGCTATGGGCTCATTGTTAGTAGGTACAACACATGATATATATTATACACTATTGGGATACTATATTATTAATATATTAGTGGCTTCGCTAGTTGGCGTATACCTATAAGGCGCGTGTAGTGTGATATAGATTTTAGTGGTAAAAACCGACAACATTATTACTATAGTACGATTTAAGCTTGCAGTCAAAGGTGTGTGCACAATAATTACGATCAAAACAAACGAAAAATCAAAAATCAAATATTCCGCATCCCGCCGTCATCGTGTCAAAACGCGTTACAACCCACCTCCCCTCACACACACACAAGTCTACACGACGCCGCTGGCGAGGGAACGAACACCTTGTTACACGCGCGTAAGTAATCGAGTGGCAACGGCGCTTGAAAAAACAAGTATTATATAATATATAGTATTATTATACCTATACATGTATACCTATATACAATATTGCATATACTTATATAATATATTCAGCTCCTCCGGGGTAGTGCCCGTGATGTCCCTTACCGGTATATATACATAAACGTTTTATTACCGGCTCGTCATCGTTAACGTATACCTATATATATATATATATATATAATACCGCGATACAATATTAAAGTCTTAGACGCGAGCGAGCACATAAATATGAATATAAATGTATGCGAGTGTGTGTGCGTGTGTGTGAATGACGACTGACGAGTGTGTGTAACTACAACTGCCAGCGGTAGTCGTGTTATACGGTGAGCATCATTATATATATTGTAGTCTACTAGTGTATAATAATGATAATTTTTTTACGTCTTTCTGTCCCACGTGGGGCTGCGTGTCGTCCGGTGCGCAGTCATTTTTTGATTTCGTTTTTTTATTTTTTTCTAACACGCGCACATAAACTAGTATTACAATACGTATACACACGGGTTACACTTAAGTGCACCAAAACCGGAGGTTCATGAGCGAAAGACTCGTTGATATCTATAGTATATCGTTAAATCGTTTGTATCATTATATACCTAGGTGTATTCATTAATCATCTATATACTTGCGCGCGGTTTGCCGATAGACTTGTTCGCACCTCGCGACATCGAATTTTTCTGGACAGGCTAAATATTGAAACGATAACGTACCATATATTTGGAACGGATCGTGGTAGACATGATAGTGATGAGACAGTTTTAATCTATAACAGAATATGATGTTTTAACGATGAGAAAAAGCTCGGAAGAGCTGCTGTGAATGTATCGAGATAAAAACGGTTTTGCACACGGCGCAAGGAAACGAACAAAATGTCGCTGCATATCAAAATATCGAATGCTCAAATACGTGAATGTGAATATACATGTATGTACGATCACCACTGGGCACTGGACCGGAATTCGGTTTATTTTATAGTGTTTTCGTCCTACTGTCTGCTTGCTCGCAATATCGATTTCATTGTTTTCGGCCGGAAGCGGATATCCTTCGTGCAAGCGGCCGCCCATCTGCAGCATGTATGTCGTTCCCAGAGACTGCGTATACACACATATATATATATACGAGTATATATGTGTATGTATAAGGTAACCAAGTCTGTAATACAAAGATTGCGGTTTCTACGTGCGGTGTCAAACGTGTGAAAAAAGCGAGCGTCTTTCTATATTCAAATTAGCGGCAAAATACAAACTACACTTGTGTGAAACCGCGGTTTGCAGCTTCCGTAAGTCTACTCGTACATCGAAAACCTATACGGGGTTACTTAACTTATAATTATTCACTATATATAGAAATACTTTGAGACGACACTGCTCGAACAAAGACTGTATAATATTATAATATAATATATTGCATGGTCGACACCGCTGCAACAGTACACGTGTTTCGGGATTTCTTTCATTGCTCCGTCCACTCCCACACAAGTCATTATCATAAGACATACTGTGGTACTCGAGAACGGGTGTTGGGAGCAAGATGCCAAGAGTTAATGACTTTGCGTCATCGTGCAGCTTAGGCGGCGGCGACGTTGTGCGTGCGTATTGTTTATATATAATAATATTATGTAGATCGGAAATTGAAAAACACGGATCGCGGGCACTTAAAAAAAAACTGTGAACAGATGACTCGGAGCGCCCGTCATCCCTGTAGATACATTATATTATTATAATATTATACTAGACGAAAAAGCAGGGCGCGAGGGGCAGACCGCGAGGACCAGAGGAGCCCTCCGCCGCCTTGCGGTCGAATCGTTTTTCAAGGGCGACAATTTAATCGTCGGCTGATATTCATCGAGACATTAACGTGTCCCCACCCACTTCCCGTCAACCAATGCACGTTAACAAACGACACACATCACATACCAGTACATATTTTAATTTTTTTTTTTTTTTACAGGTTCATAGTATTATCATATGTGTACAATATTACAATATTATAAACGTATATCGGTGGTATACGTATGTATAGTACTCGGCAAACTCGTTCGGCTCGTCGTCGTCAGTCGATGTTATCGAAGGTTTTACGAGCACCCGCGCGCGTGTACGTGTGCGTATGAGTGTGTGAGTGTATGCATGTGTGGACGACGTATTCATTTTATTATTTTTTTCTTGACCTGCGCGCACCCAAGTAAAAACAAAGAAACGAGTGGACCGTTAATTGCCGCGACTCGTCCGAGGTTTGTGAACCCATTTCACATGCTACACAACACGACGACGACGACGACGACGACGACGATATTATAATGATGACATTAAACACATTTAAACCTAATCCAATAGTATTACGATAACGCGTTTTATATCATTCGTTCGAGAATTTTGGCGCCGTCGGTGATCGAAAATGATTTCTTGACAGCGAGATAAATATTATTATGTAAGGATACGGAGGGATAGCATAACGCACACGCATTATAGTCCTCTCCCTCGAAAAAAAAATGAGGGCGAAAACGACTAATTATTTTAAACGACTTATTCGACGGCGTGTCATCTTTGTATATATATATATATACACGGCGTATATACATATATAAAGTACAATCGGGAGTGAAAAGTTGAGTCTCCGGCATTTTATGTTTTTTTTTTCGAAAACTCGAATTGGTTTGTTTTTCATTTTAGAAATTAACCTGCGTTTTAATTATACCATTTACATTATATAATTTACATTTTTCTTGAGTATAGTAGTATATACCCAAATACAGGTAGGTAGCCGTTGCAGCGGAGGGTGTGCACGCAACAAAAATTATTATTTTTAATAAACTATATTATATAATATTACGTAGGGAAAATAAAAAACCTCGTAAAATATTATATTGTTATATAATTATTATTATTGTCCGTGTATAGGGATACAAAAAAACAGAAGAAAGAGAGATGGAAGAAAAAAGAAAACGTTGTGCAATAAAACACAATACAACTTTTGGCGAGTTCAGAACCTTTATAATAAATCCAATATACCCCTCGAGGGAATGACTCTGCTACATTTTTGCCAGGCGGTGAGCGTGTTTATATCACTTTTCCCCCTGAACTCTTCGTATACTTTGTATGTAAATTATTGTTGACCTTCGTAGAAAATAATAATGCTGATAATATAATAAAAAAAATAAAATAAAAAAGGCATACATGTATATAATACGCAGAGCACTATATAGGCACTATATACATATATATTATTTTATATACACTATATTATATTACACATTTCGCCAAACGGTTGATTAAACGAAAAAAAGGAACGAAAACGTAAATTATTATTATTATACATAAAGCCACATGTTTTATTATACGGTGTACCAACGCGTGGCCGGCGCGATAATTATTTAGCGGTAAACGTTTTATGGACAACGCCTCGCCAGAGCGGCGGGTGGAGGGGGTGTAGCCGCTAATTGCTGCTATATAGGCTTCGTGCGGGGTCTACGTTATTATAATAATATAATAACGCGAGGTATCCATCACAGTTTACGGTTTTTGATATAATATGATAGAGCATATCATCTAAGGTTTTAACCGTTTGAGGGCGTTTTAATGAGAAGAATGAAAACAGCAGTACGGATTGCTTCAGATATTATGTGATCGTCGATGCGCTTTGCTCAAAAAACCATTCCGAGCACGTCCGTCCGTCCGTGTGTAACGAAACACTGGTGCCAATGCTGCTGCTGTATAGTAATATATTGATCTGGGTTCAGACATTTCCCGAGAAAACAACCACCACAATATATAGTACACTAGTACTTATGTGGCTATGGTGGCTATGTTTATACCAGGAAAATTCGAAAATCGAAGGAGACCTCGCCAGTGTTCGATTTCCGATCCACACTTATATTATGTGTTATCGTACACTACAGGAGGGGTGTAACGCACGAAACATTTTCACCGGTTTTTTTTAGTATAAACGCCGGTCAAGAGGCGTTTTCCGAGAAAAAAAGCACTCGTCGCCGCGGTAGTACAGTGTGTACCTATATATAAAATGTTTTTATTTTTTTATTATTTTCATCAGAAATAAACAATCTATACAGTTTATGCACAATAAGTTTATGTGGTAAGAGTAATAACAAGACGTGCAAATTTGAACAAGAAGCCACCCATTGATGACACTTAGCTTGATTAATTATATTTTATTTAAACTAATTCGTTTTTTTTTTTTAATATATTATTACGAGGTTGAGAATTGTATTTATATACATTTAGTTATATTTAAGTTAGTACTTGTAAAAGGTACGACACCACTTCCTTTTTAGCCTGCGCCTAGGATTTTCTGGGAGTGTTAGTGTAGAAAGATTTTTGATAGAGAATTCTGATGAGATAGAATTCGCTTGTAAAAGCGCGAGTAAAAGAATTGTGCTTTTTCATTAATAGTTTTCATATAAAAATCGTTATGCAAGATTAGATTTAAGACATATGGTGGTGCATTGGAGAGTTGTTAGAGAGCTAAGTTTTGGAATGATTGTACTTTGTTATTGTATTGGATTCTTTTGCGAAGCCCCAAAGCTGTAACTATAGATCCATATAGGTTTAAGGAGGGTTTTATAAATTAACAATTTGACCTTTAGGTTGGTATTATTATTTTTGTATAAAAGAGGCCTAAGTAACACATACGGGAGTTAAAAGCCAGCCTTTTGATTCGTAAATAATGGTTGTTTCATGTTAGTCATTTATTGAAATTTAGTCCCAGATATTTGACTGTATCAGACGTGGGAATAGGGATGTTGTTTAATGTAACGGTTGGACATACGCCCAACTAGAGAGTAAATGTTGTGTGAATTGATTTGCTTTGATTTATTTTTATACGCCATTTGTCGTACCAGTCGGACATTAAATTAAGGTGTAGTTGTAGGTTTAATGAGGCAGTTAATGGATTTTCACTAATTGACATAATGACTTTATCGTTTGCATAATCGACCACAGTAGTTTGATGCATAGTGGCAAGTACAGATCGGCAACAAGATATTGAACAGTATCTGATAGAATATTCCCTTGCGAAACACCCGTATTGATTTTGGCTATTTCTGAATACGATGAGCTATACTGAACTTGGAAATGTCGGTCGGTTAAGTAAGACTTAATTAAGAAGAAAATTGGGAGGGGGAGAAACTTTGGAGAACTTTTTAACTTTAAATAGTGACTCTTCTTGTCATATAATATGTTACATATAAAAAAATACCGATTGTCCCCAAGTGTAAAAAAAAGTTTGAGTTTATTTCTGTACACCGCCGGTATAATAAATAAAAAAATAAAGATGAAATGCAAGTTGGTATATTCGAGCGATACGGTTACCGATTAAACGTACACCACAAGTTACATATCTACTTACCATAATATACTACATATAGGTAATATATATAATCATGCAAATGCTTATCAAATTCGTCTTTTCCGCCAAAATGATAATAAAAAAAATACAAACATGATAATATTATGTGTTATCGTTGCAATATGCTTATAGAGAGAGAGAGAGAGAGAGGAAAATACTAATGAAAATATTATTGTGTTACACGTATGGAGTATATAACCGTACAGGTTATTTTTAAAATGACCTTTAAATCACGATATAGTTGTGACGGATCGGATTCTGCACCGGAGACGTCAACCGTGATCCTGTTCATGTACTGCAGTTTTCTATTTAGTCTTTAGGTTTGCGCGATTTACAGTGTTCTATAGAGCGGTGTTTTTGTCTCGCTTTGTTTTTTTATCCAGTCAATTTTCGATCGTCAGTCGACCATCTCCCCCCCCCCTCTCTCACTCTCTCTCTTTCTCTCTCACACTCTTATTGTCTCTCTTCGCTGTTGGAATTCGAGTTGTCGAAGTGGGCCGTCGCCGTCGGTTCAATAACCATCTTTCGTATTTTGTAATGATATTTATTATTTATATTATTATTATTATTATTGTTATCCTAACACCGGCGTCGTCTTTATTGTTATTATTTGATGTGTTCGAGAGCCAAAGGCGTCATACACACGCGCACACACCCATACCCGGAAGCTCCGTCGTCCAACGTACATCGGGGCAGCTATTTTATTATTGCGCGCGCGTGTAAATAGTATATATTATACAAGGTAGGTAGTAGCAGGTATCCATAATAGACTAATAATATATGGAACAAAAATGTACACGCAATGTCAATTAAACGAAAAAGCCACTTAAACCCACGGCGCGTGCTGTCCTTCCTCTTCGCCGGGTAAATAATTTCACCGGCACTTTACGCTCCCCTCGCGCGCAGGCCTGTGTGTGTGTGTTGGCAGTGATGTCCGTGTGCGAGTGAGCCGGCTATAAGGGTGTAGTACGTATATATATATATATATATATATATACATACATATATATATATACGGTGGCGTAGGTACAAGTACACCGCACGCCGCCGTCGGATCGATATGCGAATCGTTTTACCGTCGGGTTGGTTGCGTCTCTTCGCCTCCGCCACCGCCGCCGCTCACCCGTACAACCGCCGCCTACACGCCGCACGGCAGCAGCAGCAGCCCCTCGCTTTGGGGTGTACTCGGTTCGGACCCCATTGATAAGCCAGATAAACGACCTCGGGGTATGTAACCGCCGCCGTCGTCGTCTCCACGACTCCTCTACATACGTATATAATATATATATATATATACATTTATTATATACGACGGAAGAAACGAGTTTGTACTCGGATTTATTGTCGGTACACACACACACCGGCAATCCGATGGATATCTTCGACGCGGACCGAATCCGGTATATTTTATATATGTGTGTACGTACCACATCTCGTCACGAGTCTGCTGCAGTATATATATTGGTACCTTATATATATATTATTATTATACGCTCCGCAATCGTATATATTTAGAGAGAGACGATGTGGAGATGGAGAGACAGAGATCCCATCATATACGACGAGAGGTCTGCAGTATATTAATAATAGTGTGTGTGTGTATGTGTTTTTTACCCAAACGACCGTTGTTCGCGAGTGTAATAGCCGTCGTTTAATCTAACAATACACGGCGCCGGTTCCCTCGTCCTGCTGCAACATCATCCCTTTTCGACCGCTGCTCCGTATCGACGGGTATTACGTGTTTCCGGCGACGTAATTATCACGTCGGTGCGGTAAACACATCAAGAGAAAAACAATCTGTTTGATCCGTCTGCCGTATCGGCGCCACACAAAACGCATTATTAATACCTATTTAAAAAATCGTGACCGACATTCGTCGACGCGATACCAGCTCGAGAGTAATTCGAAATCGGTTTGATTGCTGAACATCAGCGGACGATCTATATCTATCGATGTCAAACTTGTCGACTTCTCACCGCGGTGATTTATATTTTTACCCCGCCGCAAATGGAAACGATCAACATTTCGCCACAAAACTAACAATAATACGCGATTATTGCGCAATACACGGTTAACCGCTATATAGTCACGTCGGATATTTCGGAAATCATCAATGACAATAATTTTGTGTCCGAAATAATAATTATTCGGCTTATTTACAGCGCAATATAATAAAATATTAAATTATGTTGTTTTTGGCATCACATTGATTCTCTACCGCAGCAGCGAGCCGTCACGGTCATTTGCGCAATTCCCGGCGGCGCGGCAATGTTGTTTTTTTGGCGACCTACAAGTAAAAAATAACTGTATATAGGTATCGCCGCTGCCGTCACTGTTTTTTTTTTTTATATCAGAACGAAGAAAACCGAATGTTATATTGTATCTGTTCGATATCTTTTATACAATATCGTGCAACCGGGGTGAAACGCTAAAATAACGATTAATCCGTCAGATGCGAAATACACGTATATACGCGAAACGGTTGAAATATCTGTCAACGACGCGATGGTTGTATAATAAATAATAAAGTTTATTTGCGTTAGGTTTTTTTAAAATGTCATGAAACAGCCCGCGGCCCCCTTCGCGACAAACAGCTCATCGTATGCTTCCGTAAAACGAACAAAATGTATATTTTGGGATTTTATACGTTTAAATCTTCAACTTTCAAGACTCGGATATTGTGGCCAAAAAAGGCCAACAATATTTTCAGAAGTTTGCGTTTTCAGTTCTTTGGCAAAAACTACGCCTTTGACCGGTTTGAAGTATATCAGTAAACGGATAAGAATTTATTATTATTCTGAAAACAGATAATTCCCAATCATGCTAGCCTGCATGCAGTGTAATGCCTATAATTCGAACGCGGTTGAATAACGATAAAAATGATACAAATTCAGTCGTAGTCTATACTTATTGCGAAATTAATTAGGTAGATACATATCCAATGTTTTTAATATTCTAACAAGCGCGTGGTGCACGTCCTATGCCAGTAAATCTGAGTGTGGGTTTCAAAAAACATTCAGATCTAAACCTTTCGTGGATGGATTGAGGAAGGGGAATGTTTGCCGCTTATAAACGATTGTAATGCGATGTACGAAAACCGCAGATCGATATTATTACTAATCGTTTATTGACAGCGACTATTTCTGCACATTTTATTTAAACGAGTTGATAATAATATATCGTATACGATCAGTGGCGTATACATAAATACTTTTGCATGAGGGAATCGGTGGAAAAATCTAACATTTAAAATGCCTTAAAAGAACGTAGGTAATTATATTGTAAATTATGAAAAAATAATTTAAAGTGAAACTCAAGCCTCAGAATATGCCCAATTATATGTATATAGTGATATAAATCACCTATGTATAGTTATTGTAATAAAACGTATAGGTATTCGTACCTATTAGTACACTTTATTTCTAAATTTAATACATACCTATCTACTTACAAGTAGATTGGTACTAAAATAATTAAATTATGAAACTCAAATTTCTTTTTTATCAATGACCAAGCTCAGCGTTCAGTTCTATAACACATGGCCTAATATACAAAATAACGTCGAGAAATTCATCTGTTACGTTTATCTTTGGCAGTTGTAGGAATATCGCGTTTTACTATCATTGGCATGTGGATCATCCGGCTTAACAAGTGGTGGCGAGATCGGTGATTACATATCTTGTCTATATCTTAATAATACATTTATGTATAATTGACTATACTCAGCAGTATAGACTTTGAAGTATAAACTATTAAATCAAATTCGTTTTTGTCGCTATGGCTATGTGATAAATGAAAAATGTATATTAAGTATAAAGAAATAACTACATTATTAATTTAATGTACCCACTCGAGCTACAATATTATACTTTTAAACGTTTTCTAAAACAAAAAAACAATATCTCATAAAAATACTTTTAAAAAACAAACGCCGCGTAATCACAATCACGGCCACTAATCATCATCCCCCCCCTTATTGAATACGCGTCTGCGCATGTTAGTAAAAATAGTAATAATAGTCATAATGTGTTGTTCTCGATTGGATTTACTATCGTATTATTTTAAGTAAACTACCTATATACAACACCGTGTAGGGATTAAGGAAATGAGAAGAAACGACAAAAATTTTAAAAAAACTCCTCTCCGCAGTGCAAATTGATTGATGCACGTAGATGATATAGCGTCATATACCTATTTATAGATCATCGTGTTGGACGTGTTGTGTATATATTTGATAGTATTCTATCGCGATTCACAGCTGCTGAGTCAAGGTTTCTACGATTATTTGCTGAGTGTCCCCAAAAAACACATTTTGTTATTGTACATAGGAGTACTGAAATATATTATCATGTGTTCAAAGTAATTATTTAATTATTTATGAATAATTCACAAATACCATACAATATTAGAATTTTGAATAACAGGTAGATAATACTGCACAGTGCACAACATTTACAAGCTTATAGGACAATGCAATAATATGTGATATAGGCATACTAATAATATGTAATAATAATAATATAATAGGGTATCCGTTCGACGGGCCAGTCATAAATGTATACAATAATTTGTTCCTAATAAATAATAATCAATTTAACTCGGTAAAACAATAAGCGCCTCTCGAACGATGGCGTCCAGGGACAGAGATAACTGTTTTATCGGGAAAAAAACGGTAAAAAGTATGTTATGCTCGATACCGCCGCCGAACCAGACGGTTTTAGCGGTGTATTATATTTTAGAAGTTATATTTTTAAACGCTATTCGCTATTTCGTATAATAATGTTCTAATTTCTGAAAAAAGAGCATTCACGACGCTGACACGCCGTAGAACATAATAATGTATAGTAAATAAATCGCACAAGACAAAAATGACAAAATCATACACACAATCATCAGTGATTAATAATTGTGTGATTATAGATTAGTTATTTCTATTTACTACTTAATATTTTATACAGAAGTTTCAAGTTTATCAAAAATATATTATACAATTATTCCCATTGGAAATACAGTCAGTTTTCAGTAAAATTATCATCGTTAATTCCGTCCGATAAAGTATAAATTTAGCGTGCATGATATATTATATTATCACATAAAATATCGGGCGATTATTTAATAAGTCGAGTATAATAATTATTACCAGTTTTCGTTTATCTATCCATTATTATACGACGTGTGCGCTATAGAGTCAACGGGGCGGGTAAAGCTTATGTTGTATTATTACCAACCCAGAAATGATTTTCTTGTATTTATTATCTTATGAAAACGGGATGAATTTTCGATTTTATTTTTGAAAATTCGTCAGCTAATAATCATTACAATAGTGCTCGAAATCGACTTCGGCCGAAAATTGGTTGCAAATCGTGATATATTGCCAACACCATAATATAAATTGCTAAATATTAAACCAGGCAGTGGCCTAGGTAGTGCCTATATAGTTTAGAAATTTCGAATGCACCAAATTGATATTTTAATCATTATATTATTAATATCCAGTATAATACAGAAATTAAATTAATTTAATATTTAATATTATAACACTGAATTAAAATAGAACGGCGATAACGATTATTTGGAATCACACCTTCGACTGTTGGCCTGCACAGACGCACGTACTTATCGAACTATATTGATAACTTATTATTATTTATTACATTATTTTTCTATCGTACTGTACCGACGGCTGTTCAGATATCAAACTGGTGAAATATAATATGATGCATTGTACAAAATAAGTCAGTATGAATCTTTTGACCAAATTACTCAATTAGAATATTGCTGAATATTTGGTTAAAAATATTTAAAATGTTAACTTTGTGTGTTGCAATGTAATTTGGCACAAAATTTTAAATCAAATAAAGTAGCATTGGATGTTGATTACGTCGAGAAAATATTTTATCCAAAACTGTTAATTTCAAAAAAAAAAATCGTAGTGTTGAGATTTTTAATGAATTTTTTTAAGATGCCGAAACTATAGCTACTAAATTAGATATATCGAGACTTCTTTCACGTGCAACAAGTTTAATCTATTCATACACGAAAAAGAAAACTTTTTTTTTCTTATGAACAATCTGATGAAAGTGCATGACCATTTCAGAACCTTCAATTACAACTTTCAGAAAATAGTTATGTTTGTAAAGCAGATATACTGATGCAATATAAATGACGGATGAGTTGGAAGCAGTATCCGAATAATTATTAAAACCCGATAGTACTTCCCCATGTGTTACAGCTTATTGTAAATAAATAATGACAATTCTGTACCTGACGTATAGCTGTAGCATTTTATATCGTTTTACAATATTCTTATTAAAAATAACCAACAACTATTTGAGGTCTTTTATAAACTAAGTAAGGTTGTGACGTGATCTCACTATAATTTTTACCGAAAGAAAAGCGATGAAAAATATTGAGTTTAAAAATGTATTCACTAATTTTTCACGACAAAAGGCTTGCAAAATAAAAATAATTTGAATACTGAACTAGTTGTAACTTGTGTTTTTCAATGTATAATGCGATTTATTTAATATATTTTTTTAATGTATGATTGTGTATAAAAAATTTATTATAAATATGACTTGTCTTTTTTTTTTCATTGCATTTATTTTAATATTTTATTTTCTATACACGCCATTGCCCCCAAACAAATTAATGAATAAGGACAGTGTAAATTAGATTTGCTAGAGCAGCAAAAAACTTATGGCCGTGGTGATATTATATGTTAACGAATAGCGATATAAGGAGGAATCCAATGCATAGGAAAAACGGTGTAATTTTATGACAATGGTTCGAAATATTTAAACATACCCGTATTATAGGTACACTGTGAATAAACCAGCAATAACAGTTATTAATATTTATCAATGCGGTACGACAAAACATGTTATAATATGGGCTACCCGACACACGACGCATATTATAATATAGCCAAAATCGTGTGGCCGAGCACGTTTAATACGAATTAACTGTAAATAATAATATAAATTACGCGTACGAATAAATGTAGAGACGGTCAATCGATTATGTTTGATGTGTATTTGCATTTTGCACGCATGTATATGATATGGATATAGCCATACATGCTGATAAAACGCGACGACGCTTTTATATAAATTGGTCTACATCGAGATCACGAGTGTCGGACAGAGGACGACAAAATAATAACTTATACTGCATACCTCCGACTGTGGAATTATTATTCGGTTTTATATTATGAATTATTACTGACTTCGCCTGAGGTGACGTTTAGATAGGTACAGATATATATATATATATATATATATATATATATATATATATATATAGGTATACAATACGGTATGAAATAAATAAGTATGAAGAAATACACATACACACTGGGGTGCCATTTTGGATCTCGCATATATTGGCATATACACACAATGACAGTGAGGCAGGTTTCCAAAATTGTTTATTATTTTTTCGGGGGGATGGATTCCAAACAAGATTTACGAAATGTATAGTGCGTTTGGTTCACCTGTATACGCAGAGATGCAGAATGTATTGATTTTATAATCATCTATGTTTTTTTATTTTTGTTTAGAAAAACATTTTAGGGTTTATTAACTAGTTGGTACTTTTTGGAGGTTAAAATTGATAATTTTCAGTACTTACCTAAATTAAAATATAATCGGAGAAAAATAAAAAAAAAATACAAACATTTGTTAAAATTAACCTTGGTGGTTACCTACCAAAAAGTTTGAACGCCTTCACTCAGAATCTTTATTCATTGTATACAATGGTTTATCATTGAATTCGAATTTAACACGTCATCCATTACAGTGCCTACTAATAATGCGATATTGCGAGGTACACTTGACTCCTACGCTGTAACAGCATGAGCGGTTACCTACTTTCACCCTTTTGTATTTTTTTCTGATTATTTAAAAAAGTTCTGAAAAATTACGATGACTTTTGACCCATCAAAATAAACTCAGTCCAATTCGATACCTGCAGAAACCTTCCTCAATGCTGACAATCAACAATTATCTACTATACAGCAAAAGTGTCTTCAGACGCAAAATAAAACAAATACACACATCATTATGAAATCCAATACATTCATCGCGTTTCGCTCAGAATCTGAATGTAGCTTACCGCCGACTGCGACTGTTACGCTATAATTGAAAATAGGAACAATAAGTTTATGAGCAAAGCGATTGGTTTTAATTTTATAGCAGGCATTTAATAAACGTAATTATTGTATTTCATGTAAAAAAAAAACGAAACGGCGCTCCTGCAAATACGTAAAAACGCAATTTTTTAGGTACGGACACCACGAACCATACGAGTAATAGTTTTCCAGACAATATATAAAGGTATCTGAATATATTATATATCTGATGACAATTATAGTAAAATCGTCGGAGTTCTCACGCCCGTTAAAAATCGAAATGAGAATCATAATGTCATAGCGGGCGTTCATTCAATTAAAAGGCACTGTATAAATGACATATTTTTTCTTTTAAAATCGAATTTTTTACTATAGGTATATACTATTTATAATTTTATCCATGACACGAGCAGTGAGAGAGCTGCTGAAACCTCATATCGATTAAATTAACAAGTATAAACCTATGTAGGTAATGAAAAAAAAAAAGTAATATATGTCATCCGTGACATAACAAGGCAAAGTTCATAATTAAAATTAAATTTTGTTTTTGTATTCCCGTAACATTCATAAAAAGCTACTCAATACCTTTTTGATAAACACCGGCGATATTTTAACACCGCTTTTTTTTCACTACAGAAATCCTCTGAACGGAAATGCGTAGCTGCGGTATCCTCCAATTAGAACACAGTATAGGTATGTTTACGGATGTACTGCATCTACAGTGAATGTGCAGGATTAGGGCGAGAGCAGTATTATAATTATATATTAATGTAATTTAAAATATAAAAATGATTGACGATTAATTAAAAATTAAATTTCATATAAATAGTTTGAGTCACAAGCGTGGTTGATGTTATATTTACTTTAGGTGCAATATATATAATAATATATTATGTATATTAGTATATTTTGGCCATTTGACGAAATGCAATAAAATGCTTATCTCGCATTTAAAACGGCCGAAGACAGGCGGATAGAAACGCAGATTCACACGGTCCGAGAATGAACATAAAAAAAAAAAAAAAAACACGAAACAAAATAATTAAAATATACTAAAAAACTACGGTTCCGTTCTGCCGGCATTGCTGGGCAAAGAAAAAATCATCATACCGTTATATAATCAAACCGCCGCAGACGACGAGAAAACGAGAAAATGAGATCTGCAACTGCAACTATATATATAAGGTGGGAGTGCAGCGGTTGTGGTATTGTATATTTACGTTAAAAATTACTTTTTCTACGCGTTTTAAGCGGATGCTACCCATTAGGCGTTTATTTTCTCCGTCTTACAAACGAACCTACGACATAGCAAAGTTTCGTTCAAACTAGTTTTGATTGTGTGCTGTTAGTTTTAATATTAAAGTGAATTTTCACCTATCAAACTTAAAGGTAAGAACGTCATTATCTGTTTTACTTAAGTGTCTGCTTTTTATCGATATTTTAATTTTAAAACAAGATATATATGTGTATGTGAAATATCCCAAATAAAAAATGCTCATTTCTCGCTTAAAAATAAAATATCGATAAAAATCAGATGCGCTTAAGCACAGATAATTTTCTTACCTAAAAGTTTGATAATTTATAGATCAGCTCACTTTAATACCAAAACTATAACGGATGTCTAAAGAGACACCAAAAACTAAATTTAATTTCGCATTTCATCGATTTTTTCTGTCAGGTCGTACGCATAATATGTACCTAAACCATCACACCTATAAATATAATAAGCGAATGCAAATATATTATAAATTGTTGTAACCAAATATTTTGTTAGACGAGTGTGGTATGCCATCATGCTGCATTAATCACACGCCAAAGATTTAAAGGAAGACGATAGGTGTAGATACATATATATATATATATATCGCTACGCTGTTAGAAATTGATAGAAATTCATGTTATACACAGTCATATATAAAAAAAAAACTTCATATGGATGGAATTAATTTTGACTGTTTCGTCTATATATTAAATATATATTATTATGACACTATTATAATTTATGGCATCGTAAAAAGCGAGGTGCTCATTGTTTTGGTTTTTTTTTTTTGTTATTTCTGTACCGTGAGCAAAACTATACCTTACACAGCTCGTACTACAGTTGCGCATAATAATATTACAGACGTATTTTATACACTTCGCAACTCCGCGAAAAACGAGGCGTCAGAGGGCTTTTCGCCCGCTTCTACCTCCGTACCCGAAACAACACTGCGTCGACTGCAAACGATTGGGTAAGTGAGATATTTTACGCCCCGCAGGACACATTTTTTAACTGCGCGCAAGCCGCCACTTCAGCTAGGCTTCAAATACCGAGGTACGCACGGGTCGAAATAATAATACGACGACACATAATTATGTTATTATATCTAGGGATACAACGACGAATATAAATTCTATAATGTACATATTATATTATCATTTTAAAACTGAAGCACTGCAGATTAAAAGCGCACCAACCGTCGACTTTTACAGGGTATTGATATAAGTTTTTCAGGCCTCGCGGGTATAGATAATAACAATTTTATAAATATTATATTACCGCACGGTTCGTTTATTATAAACACGCGCGTGTATGGCTTACATGCCGTAATTCATGTCATTATTATACTTTAAATGTGTGTGTGTGTGTGTGCATATACACGTGTTTATTAATTATTCAAAAGAAAATAAAACTCGATAAACCTGTTGAAAATGAATACAAATGAAATAATAATTTCAGCGTTGAGATAATAACGCTGTGATAATCACTGTGATACGGCGGCGCAAACGATTTTCCGACTACTTAGGGAAGAGGTGGATGCTATACATACCCACACGCGACCACAGCGACGTGACCGTGTTAATAAGGATGAAAATAATAACAGTATAATAATAGTAAATAGGAAATTATTGAAAAATGAAAATAATTTGTATTATCGTCGATTTGTAAGCGGTTCCAAAGGGAATAAATGCATCTGATTTATATAGAGTTTCATTGAAGCGACGCGATTCTAATGAATTTATTACTGTATCTAAATAGGTATGTGATATGGAATAAATATAATATATGCCTATGTAGACGCGTCTTTTTAAAAAACTGGCAAGTTAACAATCCATTGGACAAACGTACACAATTCACTTAGAGCATTTTGATTTTTAGATCCTGATAATTTTTGATGATGTTATTATGTAAACTTCCAAATTACTATAAAATCACGGTAATTTGTCTATGTGTGGTGTGTGATTATTATATATTAAAAAAACACGGCATTAAATTTTATTTCGTAAACGTTTCAATTTTGCTTTTTTGATGTAAACAGTAATTTTTGTTGTTGTTGTTGTCGTGGTAGTTGGTTCATATATGTTGCAAAAAAAAAAAAATTATTGCCGTGGGTGTCTTTGTTTTTTGTTTTATCCGAACGGATAAGCTCGGCATTAAATGGACTAACTATCGCCACGCTGCAAATCGTTTGACATTATCAGTTATATTTTATAATGCAAACGAAAAAAGCGTATCGGAAAAGCTTGACATTTTGATTGAAAACCGAACGACATAGTAGTGAAAGTACACGTCTTAATTTTGACTCGGTAAGTCTGGAGTCGACGGTCATGAGTTTATCGAAAAACACGAACGAAAAGTATTTTTGTCTTATTTTTGCCATCACACGCACTGCAGCAGACTTCAGAAAAAAAACTTCCAACACACGTCGAGCTTCGACTAACGTTTATATATTGAAATTTCATCGCCAGTCAATTATACGGCTATTACTGTTCACATGGGCGTATCGAGCCCTAACGTGCGTCGACGGTGTGGCCGAGGAGAAGGGAATTAATCCTGGCAAATTGTCATATTATTATAGACACAATCTCGCCCATTCG
Organism: Pentalonia nigronervosa; assembly: GCA_014851325.1. Taxonomy (NCBI): domain Eukaryota; kingdom Metazoa; phylum Arthropoda; class Insecta; order Hemiptera; family Aphididae; genus Pentalonia; species Pentalonia nigronervosa. Next base: position 73,796 of record JACXSJ010001042.1, on the reverse strand, counting down.
TTCGATGGTGTACGACAAAACAACCATCGAAAATAATATATTATTATATATATAATGTAACGAGAGAAATGTTACGAATTATAATATAATCTCGATACAATACTATAATGTTCTTCTACATATTATGTATAGGAACCTACGTCATAATGCTCTCGAATTTTTATATATTTTAATGTTCGGGAAATAATATAATGCACGCGAAAGAAACTCGCGCTTGGGAACCAGCCAGTATATTTATCGAACACCATTTTGGTACACTTGAATGTAATATAGGAGTTATCAACAGTTTTTTAGTTCAAAGAGAGACGGTGAATTTTTTTTTTGGGAGGTGGTAGGGGGGAGGGAGGGGTACATGTAAAATTACAATTTTTAAATAAATTAAACTATGATTTATTTAATTATGCTTTTTATTTGCACATTTTTTTGAACAACAATTGTTGTGCGATTGTTTTAAATATTTATAAAATTGTTTAATCTCTATTTCGTATTATATGTTTACAAATTAATATATTTTGTTATGTCTATTTTTCAACTAGTTTATTTTTAGATGTTCATATTTAGTTAATTTTTCAAAATATTCGCTCGACTGACACAGTACTAGCTTGCATACACCTAATGATTCAATAGTGTGGAGAATTTTGCAAGAGCTATTATATATCATGCAGGGACTTTGGCATCGAGCTACAGAGACTCATTTTTTAAAATCGGTACGTCTGAAGATTATATAAGCACAGTAATGCAATCGTTTATTAGTTTATAATACACACAACGAAATGTTCTTACAATAAAAAAGTTTAATAATAGAACAACCATAAAATATGGGGTTAAAAATATTAATTAATAGCAAACCCGAATGCACAAAAACTTTAAAAAAATTATGAAGCAAAATATAATTCAAACATCCACGCTGAATAAAATAAATTGATTAATATAGTGATAAACTATATTAAATTATGTATTGGAAGTAATTCAATTTGCAGACAAAAATAGAAACATAATATATTCCGAACACAAACGACAGAATGTAATCGGGAATGAATATATATATATACTACATTACTACATAGAAACGTCGGTTCGTAGAAAAATCAATAATAATATACTAATTGATAAAAAAAAAATTACATATTTGTTTTTAACTCGTGTTATTACCTATAAAGTAGTACTTATAATGATAATATTTAAAATTGTATCAAATCCGTCGGTGGTCAATGTTTCACCTGCAAATACGTTTTTACAAGATTGTATATAAACTTACTATTATATAATGTACGACAGACATTTATAGGTACTTAAACTCAATATTAGATTTCGACTTACGGTTTTAAATCCAACGTACAATTTTTGTCTACTAAAATATTCAGCCGCGCTCCGATTAGTGTTTACGCAGCTTCGAAAACCAATAGAATCGACGGACGATCTAACTTCGTTAAACATACACGATTGTCAAATCCATTGCGCCAACGATATGTTACATAAGGTATTATATTTTTTTTTACCCTTTCAAAGCTCTTTGGCACGTATTTTCCATTGTTAAATGACACTTTAATTTAATATAATGCGCCAATATAGGTAAGTACCTATACTAAACTAAAAATATCAATAGTATAGAGCTTGGATGTTGATGACTTTTATTTGGAATGACTTAAGTCTACGACGATGCTTTTATATCTAAATAATGTGTTTTAAACTTATGTATTTAAAATAACTAATTTTAGGTACTGAGCGGAGCGATGAATGTATTAATTTTACAATGTTGTGTGTTTTTTTTTTTTTTTGTTTGTCATCACGTTTTAGGGCAGTAAAAGTGACGGGAGAAAAAAAAAGTTAAGGAAAAACGAGAATTTTTTTGACAAAATTTATTTTTATTTTTTAATGTAATAAAAGAAATAATAACCGTAAATACATGCATTTTTTACCTAATGTTTATATAAACATTTTCTATACTATACTCCATAAAATTTTCGGGTTTTTTTATTTTTTTTTTATTGCCAACAAAAATTTTTTCAGTAGGTCAAAAAACATAAAAATGTAATACAATGTCCTTCATAACTTGTAGTAAGTAAAAATTAAAAAAAAAGTTGAGCGTAAGTTTTTAATAGTTTTTTATAAACATTTAAAGTTGAAATTTCGAGAAAATACGTAAATATCATAAAATTTTGCAGTTTTTTTTTTGATTAGGAAATTCATACAAATTTTTCTTTTGAAAATTCAACACAAGAATCTCTATAAGTTTTTTTACTTTTCTAAAAAAAAATTTACTGAAAAGTCAAACTAATTTTTTATGAGCATTTGAAATTAGATATTGGATATTTACCCATTGTCTCCAGGAACGATTTTCTTATTTTGATGTAATTCAAAAAAGAATAATTGAAGACGTTTGAAATTTTCTCAAAATGTTTAAATTATCATTTTCTATTTTTTTTAGAATTTAAAAACATTTTGACAATATTTGAACTAATTGTAAGCCTAAAATATTTTCACTTTTTCAAAAAATTTTTTCTATAAATGTTGATAAAAATATTTTGGTTGGGTCAAATTTCTTGAAAATTTAATACAATATATTCTTTATAAGTTCTTCAAATAGTTGATCAAAAAAAAATAAAAATATATAGACACAATTATTTTTTATGAGTATTTAAACTTTAAATTTTGACCGAAATCCATCATCGAACATTTGAAAATTATTTTGGAGTTAAAAATTTATAAAATGTTCAATTTTTATAACAAAGGATTGAAAATACAAAACAATATTTTTCGTAAGTAGTTTATAGTGTATCCAAAAAATCAAAAAAATATATTGAAATTAGATGTTTAAATGAAGAATAACAATGTTAGTTATTTCGTTGTATTTTAAAAATATTTTTCGTGGGTGCTTGAAACTTTTAAAGTATATTATTATATTTTATACACTCAATTAAATTTTCTAATGTAATGTTTTCTACATAATTAATTCAACCTACTGTATTATTAATAGTAATATGAATTATTTTAATAGCAATAATATCATAGAATACACTTAGTTATGTAGACTGACAAACCGTCTTTCCACAGATTCGTTTTTCGTATATAATGATTTATATCATTGAATTCAAATTTAATACATTCACAAAAGTGGTCCACTTGACACATACTGTACAGCAGAGCAGTACCCACTTGCCGACCTTTTTATATTTCAGTTTTTGGCATTTAAGGTAATTTTTAGTAATTTAGGTATTTTAATTATTTTTTTTTTATTTAAAAGAAAAATGATATAAAATATATAGTAAAACAATTTTTCATAAAAATAAAATTGTACTAAACATTGTTGTATTTGATTATATTTAAAATAAATATTTGATTTGTAAAATTCGATGCAATAAAATTAATTTAAAAAAGTATTATTTCTATATAGAGCTATTATGCCTTTTCGACATTTTATGTTTTAGGTCTCAACTTCTGGGCTTTAGTATCATCTAGTGATGTGCTCATAAAATGTTGTTATGTTGATCAAAATTCGAAAACATGAGTGTGGGTTATATTTTTATAATTATTGATAGAATTAACCATCTATGATTTTGTGAATGCCGCGTTATCGATGTTATCAATCATTCCGCATAATCCCAAACTATAATATATGTACGAAAATGTCAGTTGACTACTCGACAATAAAATAATAATAATATTACGTAAACAAGAATTGGTTTAGAACCATTGTAATAGAAACACGTGATTTGCGCACGTCATATTATGGCAAAATAAAATATTTTACACAAAGTACACATCACATGATATACTTATTTAATTTTCACTATACCTACCTATAATTTGACGAACGTCGAGAAATGTCTATAGTTTTTTTCGTCATAACTCATAAATTATCGTTTGGTTTTAGTTGTGGAAGGACACAATTTAATGTCATAATGCCGGCGCATTTTTACTGTAAAAGTTATACTCATGATCCATCAATACTAAATTATATTGCATTGATCTGTGAATAACATCGTAAAAAGCTAAACATTAATCTTTGACTGAATTTTATTCCAGAATGATATTGCCTTTATATTATCATCATATTTGTCGTGTTACCTTTTATTATTGCATTTTGATATTATTGGGTGTGATATAAAAATCAACGAAAACCGCGTTTAGACAGCCGATGTAATTTTTATTGTTACTAGCCATTGGAGCGGCTGTATATAATAATCCTATTGGTTGAGTAAATAAAATATAAATAAATATCAATATTTTTTAAGACAAAAAAAAATTTTAAATGCATTTAATAATAAATATATATATTATATTTATTAATACAATAGATAGTATAGGTACATGTTGCGGGTATTCAATTAAAATAATATATATAATATTAAAAAAAAAACATTGTTTCGTATTTTATTTCAGTCAATAAATCCAATACACTAAAACATTCAGTCATAAGCAATATTTACAAACATTTTACGATACACCACCGGGAAAAAAAAAACAATCGATTTTTACCTTTAACCAAGTGCTAAAAGTATACGCTGCGGTTGATGAGTGATGACAACAATATAAAATATTGTTCTCCCGTCGTTCGGCGCCGGTCGAATTTCATACAAAACAAAATTCATCCAAAGGTAGGAGAGGTAATGGTAGAGGGGTCGTAGGGGGACTCTAGTCGATAACGCGCAGATTCAGCGCCGAGATTACGGTCCCTATTGATTCGAAAACGTTCGCTTTGAAGTCGGTGCGGCGGCCAATTTGCGTAATGGGTATTTTTAGCGTTGCCTCAAGTCACGTCTCTACACGGGTTCGGATGCATGGAAAGAAAACATTCCGTGGAAAAAAAATTCCCCAAATAATCAGCTTTGTACTATGGAACTGAGCGCGGCGGACTTCGCCGAAGAAAGCGATCGTTCGAGCAACTTTTGTATTTTATCAATTTCGATAAAACCCAAATGCCAAACGGAAAAATATCATACGAACGACGAACCGATAACAAATAAAAGTAGGGCCCACTGAATACTATTAAATAATAATACGTATTTTGCAACGTATTTACGCATGTTCTCACAACACTGAATTTTACTACAGTTTCTTCTCGATCGTACACGGTTTAAAATTATTATTGTTAATATTTTCTGAACACTTGGCGAGGAGGCAACCGATATATGGTGCACATTACGTATTATAATAACGTGCTCGGGACGTTCGATGTGCGTGCAGAAATCGGCCGTACAACAGAAGCGTGTAGAAAAGTTTATTATTTCTATTGTAAATAATATTATTTTACACGCCAGCCGTTCGCAGTTTCGAGATTAAAATTACCTATTTCTGGTTGCAAAAAATGACACACCCAACTCGAGGAGTATTCGATGATTCATCGTTGATTACGATCCAGTGGCAAAAAAATACAATTTGTGTATATATATGTATATTAAGTATAGGTACGTTCGGGACGATTTCAATTTCTATGTGGTGTATACTTATTGGTTTGTTGGACTGTCGTCGTCATCGCTGTTGGTCCAGTTGGTCGAGTTCCATAAACTTGTACTTCACCAAGACGTCGTGCACTTCTTTTTGGGCCCGCACCGACAACCGTGGCGGAAGTGCTTCCAGCGAGGTGGCAATGTACCTGGAGAAGAGCTCAGCGGACGACTGCTGTCGCTCGTACATCAGCCTCTTGGCGGCCGGAGGTTCGTCCGCCACCGATGACGACGATGGTCTCTTGGTCGGGTCAACCGAGTCACCGCTGGCGTACGATGAGCTGTAGTCGAACGGGATGGTGTAGTTATTGGAATTCGGGGGACAGCTGCTCTCGTCTGCGTAATCTATGGACTGAAAAAAAAAAGAGACAGTAGCAACGTGAAACGAGTAATTATATTTTGTTTACAAACGACTAAATAGTGAAGAGCTAACATATTATGTGGACTCGTCGGCATTGTTAAGGCCATATTCTGCTTAATGCAGTTCTTCTACACATTTAACGTTGCAACGGTGATTGTTATAATCGTTTTATTTTTCCATTTCAATTTTCTCTTCTACTGGTTTAGTTAGGAACATATAAAATATCATGTCCGCGTATCGGATTAATCAAACAAAACCCACATAAATAAAATTCAAGTATTCCGATCAAAAATACTACAAACAATATCCAACGCGTCTTAGTTTGTCAGAAACGAAGTCCTTCACACAGACTTCAAACTTCCAACAATCAAAGCCTACATACAAAATCTTACGGTCAACTTTTTTGGCCAACTAAACAATGCAAAATGCCCGAAATACTTCAAACTCGGGGACAAGTCTACTCTCCGGCGGCTCAAGCGTGGACGTCCTTACCATGCCCTATCTCAACACCAATAACAAATTTAATAAATATATATATATATATATATATATATATATATATATATATATATTATCTATATAATCTGCTATATTCTACTCTATTGTACTCATATACTTATCGATGTAAATTCTTGTAATTTGTTGTAAATATTAGTTCAATAAAATATATTATTCTTATTCTTAAATACATCAAACACTTTGGTACTTTAATAAAACTTAAATAATTTAATATTTATTATTAAAAATATACGTCTGACAACATAGAAGGCCTGCCCGGGTACGTTTCTCCAGACGGGAAACCATTTTATTTTACCTGCGAGTCGTCTCATTCATATATAACGCGAACAATAGCAAGTAGGAGTACACAAAATATACCCGATCGTCCATTTATATCGCACAAAAAAACCCCGACGACACAAGCCAGTGGTTGTAAACATTTTGAGTCCGTTCGACGGGGCAGTAGAACCCAAATTGGGTGATGAATAATACCAATAACAGCGCGTTAAAGAATCGTATGGGCATCGAATACCCAATAGAGTTATAAGTAACAACACCAACTACAGATTTGTGTAATCTCATCCTATAAATTATATAAATATTTGTCGATCATAAACATAACCCTAAGCTATATACCACCTTCTCGTCAAAGTATCAGAAATCCTGATTATTGATGTTCAGCGGGGAAGGAGAACGAGGGCCTGCCGTCTGGTTAGCTACCGAAAAAAAAACACTGGTCAGGTGACGGACAACCCGTAATCACCAGTGGAGGTACTCACTAGCATGTCGGCGGTGGACGGCGACGAGTACAGGCGTTTGACGGCCGCTCCGCCGATCATCGAGTCCAATATGGAGAACCAGAGCAGCTTGGGCACGTACGGCGACGAGGCTTCCTCCTCCTCGGACTGGACGAGGTGCCGCTGCGCCGAGTCCTTTATCTTTTTCAGCTCCTGCAAGTACGTGGATCGGATGTTCTTGATCTTGCTGGCCACCTCGGGCACGCCCAGCCCCTCGACGGACATGGCCTCGGCGATTCGCCGGTACGCCCGCAACCTTTCCGTCCGCTTGTTGTACGCCTCGTGTTCCTTGTCCCACAGCACTCGCTGGTCCCGATACAGTTCCACGAACTGCAACGTCATCTTTTCGTTAAGCCTTACGTTGATGACAGACGACATGTCGGCGAAAACGACAATACAACGAAAATGATATAATATTATGAAGGTTTTATATTTTTTCCCCAACACGTGGGTAAACGGTGCGCGGGGGCGAATAGGGGTAAAAAAAAAAAATGCCGAAAATCGAGAAAAGAACGGAACGCAAAACACACCGGACCGGCACCCACGCGCTCTGCGGCCGTACTGACGCCAGTGCCGACGGGGGCGGGCGAGTGCTCGTCGAGCGTCCGTTTCGTGTGCACCTCTCCTACTCGTCTCGGTCGCTGGTTCCGCGGCAGAGCACAGTGTGTGTGTGTGTGTGTGTGTGTGTGTGTGTGTGTGTGTGTGTGTGTGGCGCGCTGCCGCCGCCGCCGCCGCCGCCGCCCGTCAAGAGGAAAAAAAAATGAATAACACGACCGTCGATTATGTACACACACACACACACAGTATAACGTCATAAACATCGAGTGATACACGGCCGGGGGTTCTTCTTTGGGTTGGTTCGGATAGGGCCGGTGTCGGTTTTCGATGATTTTTTGCTCTCGATCGATACACCGACGATGTCGTTTTATGTGACGTTTTATTGTGTCGTTTTGGAATTAAAATGTTTTCGAGACCGATATTCGCGGCCAACGACGGTGACCGTAGAGAATGAACACATTACAATGGCGGAACGAGGGGAAAAACTGGTTTCGGCCGCCGCCGTCGACCAAACCGCGACCGAAATATTATTCTTGTAGTTGATGCGACATTATTTTGTTATTATACCATTTGTACAGCAGAAACATAATCTTTGTCGGGTGCGACCATGTGTATCAATAGTTTTTTTTTTTTTATGCAGCGCAATAGTTTTCTGTTCTACAAATGTGTTTTTCCGAGACGTGGCTGCACCGATTTATTAATTTAAAAGTATGTTAACAACGATTTTGGAATCATTCTATTATATTACGTACTATGATTGTTTTGGCCTCCGTTTCGTTATACAAGCCGCGCTGACGATAACATGATAAAATTATAATACTTTTTATTATTACGTTGTGTACTGATAGTATTATTTATTACCGTCGAATAAATAAAAATATGTGCCGTATAACAAACGGCGGGTATCGATTACACGCGCCATTGACTGTACGGTTTTTTTTCTAGACGTTTTCGAACATTTTATCGTAGATAATATTCCAAAGGTCCGTCTCGATTGCGAAATACCGATTTTAAAATTTTAAAATAAATATTGTTCTATAATCGTTGGATATATTATAATATAAAGGCGAAAATATACAACACCGTTTTTACGTGCGCAATACCCAAGCCTATACGTATATTACCGCAGCAGAATATAATATATTCACACAATATCGAGTGCACTGTGTACTATTATATGCTACTATAAAAAAACTTGTATGTTTTCAACAATATTGATTTTAATATTATCGAAAACAATATTATGTAATAATTCGTATATACGATATCGTTTGCGTGAGCGAACGCCTGAAATATTCCGAATATTATACCTATCGCATATATAGGTACTTAAAGAATCGGGAAGAATAGAATAAAAAAAAAACTATTATATTTGTGTAAAATTCTGTCCAATGACCTACAAGTTACAACTGCGTCGTGTCCTTTATGTACGGAACACAAATAATAAAACGATAATTAGTGGTGTGGGCATAGGTATAAATGTTAAAAATTGGAAACATACATAGTTAAACATTATACTATTATTCTGGTAATATTTTACATAATTTATTCATATCGCAATTCCTATCTAAATAATTATATAGTGCGACAGATATAGATAAAAAAAATTAATATATTATTTAAACATGAACGCAGATTTGTTTTTTTAGCAGATAAATCTAACTGGGAAAGATGTACCTTTCTCTATTTTTAGTCATATATTCGACGTTAATTAGTAAAAAATGATTTTAATTGGAGGCCACGTGACATAATAATAATTAATTAATCTCAAAAGAGAAAATATAGTAAAATAAACGAGAAATTTTGATTCATAAGCAATTTAAATTAATAACGACACGTTATACACCTATATATGTACTATTTTGATTCAACAAACACTGTAAACGTTAGACTTATTAAAAAAATGTACTGTTAGTTATTACTTATATATATATATATATATATATTATTATTTATGATAATTTATATTTCACAACTCGGTGTGTTCGATCGATCGTTTTAATACTGGTTCTAAAATAAAAAATAATACGTTTGAAATGATCTATCTAAAGGTCTTTAAAGTCAACTTACAAATTACACCAATTGGCCTTTAGACGATCAATGATGTAATATTTCTTCTGCAGCGCATAGTTTCAATAAACCACAATATGCGCACGTAAAAAAATAAAAAATTTAAGCAACGAAACACTGGTATAATTGAATTATGTAACTACAAAATAGGATTATTATTTATTATTGTATTGCATGAGAAAATCTGGTGTTAAATGATATTGATAAACTGGGAAAACGACTTGTTTTAATTAAGACCGTTGTTTGTACATAGTATACCTACCTATACATAATTATATTTATTTCAGTATATAGCCACAGCCCACAAGTCACAACTCGTGAGACCACTATAGGACGGTGGTATAGGCCAAACATTTGCAAACAATATGTAGGCAAGTATTTCCATTTTATAATATTGTGTACAAAGATCAAATACTTAATATATTATTGACGGGGTGTATAACATTTCTCATGTGTATACTATCTATTTACGAATTTGAATTAAAATTCTACCATGATGAAAAACAATCCAATCGATTATATTCTAGAGAAAATAATGTCCTCAGCTATTTGCCTTTGTCACTAACTCGAAAAATTCTGTACGAAACCTAAATGAAATCGAAGTGCTTTTGAACATCAAAAAGTACATAATCGTCAGTAGATAAATAATGATAAACTTCGCCTTAATTGTTCCGTAAGTCGTTTGCCGTTGACAAAAATTTCAAACCAGGTTATAAATGAATAAGAATAGTATAACGAGTACCTACTCGTTACGAGAATAAATACATTTTGAGCATTTGGGGAATTTTAAACGTACTACATAAAGTAGGCGATGGCGAGAAAAGATCCAAATAATGTTTTTAACGATCAAGAAAAAAATTGCTAATGGTACACCTACAAACATAAATATATGCGTTTAATTGCTGCTCTCCAAACGTACTACTGTCACACAAGTTTTGTAATTAAAAAAAAAAAAAAAAAACAATAACAATAAATAAATAATAAACTGGAAAAATATAAAGTTTTTATGTACTTTGTCGGAGTAAAAAAACGAAAATAAAAACGCCGCCGTGACTAAAAGTTATGTTTTTTGCAGTTAAACCCGCGCTAAGCATGTTGCAAAAATAAATGAAGAACATAATATCTTAATGAAATACATTTTCAAGTAAACAATACAACGAATCGAAAACCGCGAATCAACCCTTTTCAATTAAATATATCAGTATACACTTCCATATAGGTTTATCCGTAGATTTCTCCTCTCGGAAACTTAAAAAATTTAAACGTATTCAAAATCGGAACAAACAAATTATTTGTCCCCCCCCTCCCACAACAATAATACAACTCTGCCTATTTTCGTGTTTAAAAATCGAATTAGGCTGCACGTCAAGTCCATTCCAAAATAAAATCTTAAATTCATCAGTCATGTGCAAAAAAAAAAAATTTAATACTATATTTACTGTACTCGGTAGTCGGGACTCTTGGGCGTGATAGGCACGTCCGGCAACAGTGATCGTACAGTGCGGTGCGCGAGCAGGAGAAACCGGTCCGTGGCGGCTGCGCATGCGCGTGTGTGAGCCCAACGTTATTGCGTCGGCCGACGGTGGCGGTAGCGGAGTGGCAATGATTTTTTTTTTTTTATCATCGATTTCCGGAATTTTGCTGTTCCGTTATCGTTTGCACAGTTTTCAAACGTATGTGAATATAACAATATTATATATAATTTTTAATATAATATTATATTAAATTGTAGTTTGTACACACGAAAAACAGTAGTTAGCTGCAGTAAGACTTATCGAAATCAATCGTCGTATTTATGCATAGTCTTTGTCTTACGCAAGTGTAAAATAACCAAATATGAGTATCGAATTCTTTTCATGCAGTTTATTCATAGTTTAATAGTTAATACAAAAGCAAATTTATTTTATCATCGAGTTTGTAGAGGAAATTATTAACTATAAACCGTGCTCGACTCAAGAATTATTTTTTTATATTTTATTTTATAACGAGTTATGTGTACTTGGATAATTTAAAATTTTAAAATTTGAAATAGACACGTGAAAAAACTCTGCTCAAGCACAATTTATACTTGAATACCTCGGTTGATGATGTGTTGTATCCGTCCAAATTACCTACATAGTTTAACGTCACGAAATGTTGACCCTTTTGTTCAAACGTAACTCCCCAAAATATTCCCCAGAAATTATGACCATTATCACAATTTATATTGCAGCACAATCAAATATAATAAGTAAAGATTATCAACAATGCTATTTAATCATATCCATTCGATTCCCCCTTGCGCTATTGTTCAGTCAAAACTATGTCTTGTGTTGCTAATTACTGTTGCCGACCAGGGCAACCTGTTTCCCCAAATTATTGTAAATTCCCCCCGCCTGCCCACACTGTACCACCCCGCCAACACTACAACATCTATTAACCATCGCAGATGGCCCAACAGCAAAGTTCAAAACTTCAAGCTCGGTGCACTTTTACCAAGACCGCCGAACTGGTTGTCCCGCTAGACGTCTCCTTCTTTTGACAAAAATACACCACAATCTCGTGGCAGACCTTTTGAGTTTATTTTTATATACAATATTAATCATATTATTCTGCTTTGTCGTGCCACCAACACGATCCATAGCCATGATGGGCTGAGCAACATCAATAGTGGATGAACACCGAAAGCCAATCCCCGTCGTCACCAGCCATCAGTAAAGTATTATGACCCCAAATGTTCCCCCTTGTCTGTCATCCCCACGTGTGCAGCACAATTTTGTTATTTTTATATACATAAATCATGACTGCAATTCCATATTTTTATCTCAATTAATCTCCTCAATCTTCACCTAAAATAATATATACCTGTGTTTGCTATATTGTCATCTATTAAATTGATCTTCGTTCACGTATTATTATTATTATTATATTTCCCTCGACAATATCAAAAGCCTCTCAAAATTCTACTCTTAAAATAAATTAACTTGTTTACCCTCAAAAACATTTAACATTTAAACATTTAACGATTTCATGTTTTCGTATGGAGTTTTTCAAAGGCAACGTAAAATAAAATCGTACCCTGCAGCAGCAGCAGCTGCTTGTCCGTTTTGAAAACGGAAGTGTAAAGCGCACGTGTCTAGCTGGTCGGAAAAAACGCAAAAAATACTCATTTTTCCGTTTTTAGCCTTGATAAACGTGCATTATAATATTGTAACATACATTCACGTGCGAATTTCGTTTATAAGATAAAAAAAAGTATTACAATATTATTCGAAGGACGGTCACAGAATATTGTGGTAAACTACAATCGAGAACTATGGATTCGCTGAATTGGTAGGTTTGGTTTGCAGCAGTATAAAATACGAAATTATATCTATATGAGTTTAAATAAAACTATAAAAATGATAAACGATACAATATACTGCAATTATAATCATTTCGGCCATTATATAATATTGTAGGTAATGTTTACGAAAACTGTTTTCATCAATATAGATAATTACACGAATTTAGATCGCTATATTAGGTATACACTATACATATTATATATATAGGAACCTAAAATCGTAATTCACACAGTTGTGGTTTTGACAATACTATATTCTAAGAAGAGGGATTACCATGTTACGAAAAAATCGTTTTCATCCTCTGTCGAGGCTACCCAAACGTAGGTACCTACTTATATGTTTTATTATTTTAAAACTTTTATACATAATATTATATTTTAGCTGTATTACCAGCTGCGTTTCCCGGGGATAAATGAAACCGAGACAAGCAATCCACCTGCGCGGCGGATAGTAATACCAAAGTAACTTTTTCATTACGTGCAACCAATTCCAAGGAGAAATATTCGAATATGCGGTTATGACATTAATATTATTAATAACAGTTAAGCCACCCTAAAATAACTGGTTCAATTTAAAATTATCCAAACCTTATTTGAGTCGCCAAAATCGGTTTGATTATTTTTGATTCTGTATAAGCTTCTTTGCCTTTTATAAAGTTATTTTATTGGTTGTTATTGGTAGCTGATAGCCATGGGTTTATATTTTAATACACAATGGATTGTCCGGAATCCCAAATAATAAGTGCGTAAAATTTGGTGCTAATTGGTCAAAAACTGTAGATTTTCATAATATATAATGTTTGTGTCATTATTAGATACATAAAAAAAATATATCTTTTTTGTTTTAATTTTTTTTTTAGCTTTTAGTTTAAAACTATTATAGTTCAACAATTAAAATAAATTAAGTCTAAATATTAAATTATAATTTGGCAAATAATATTTTTATTAGCTGACTACTTTTTTTTTAGCTTTTATTAATAATCTATCTCAATAATTACAATACATTAAAATATTAACAAACCAATATAAAAACAAACAATTAACCGACTATATGTATTGTTATAATTAATATATATCTATCGTTTTTGTTTTGCTTCAGTTAAAATATTCTCAACTGTTTTTTTTTATCGAAATCGGTATTTTTTTAGCATACAAACTTCAAACGCATACACTTTGACCTCTTATGTAATATAATAGCTGTTATTCAATTTTAAATGTGTACATTATAATAATTTCAATAGCTTAAATAGCGACATGTAAAATAATAACAGAAAATTATATTCAATTATAATAACTATTTTATTATTGGTACCTACTAACCCTATGTCTCTATGTACAAACAAAAAATGTTGGATTTTTAGGAAACAAAAAAAAATCCTCGTGTGAACTCATTTTTAAAATTTTAATTTTTAAAAATCATTTCTTAGTACACTTCTATACATTAAGTATATACGAAGGTACTATGAAAATGTCAAGTCTATATTTTAGCTACCTATTTATAATTACCTAGTTGTACAAATTTACTTAGGCTGTATGTTGATCATTCGATCATGGACATATTTTATGTATAGGTTTACAAATTTACTATATGTTAATAAATACACTTCTTGTCATAAATCATTATTTTTTATATTTTACACTGGTATTAAAATTAATTAACCGACCCCCTAAAAACTACCACTGTGATTTTAATATTTTTACAACAAGCGCGAGTTTGTACTGATATAAAGCGTGGCTCTTTACTTGCTGCACGTATGCGAAATCTTCGTTTATGTCGTAGGAAACGCGAGGCAAAAGCCACAATAATAATTAGATACAATCGAATTTCGCAGATGTGCAGTGAAAAACTGCTGCCTACTATATCATTTGGATAAAATGTCGGTCGCTGCGACAATGCTATAATGTATAGTTATAATCGACTATAATATATTATTATATTACATAATACTGCAACTGCACATGCGTATACAAAATCATCATATTATAAATTATTTGCACAGGTCGCGCCGGCCGGTATAATAATTATGGTGCAGTAATCGTTATTTTTTTTTAACCATGGGGTGTCGAGTTCGATTAACATATTACAACCCGTTCGTTTTTATTGTATAATATGCACGCATGATACTTGTATACAATATTTGACTGCGAAGTCCCGAAATAAAACCACAAGCGAGTGCCAAAAAACGGATTTCAGCGCAACGTTTTTTATTGCGCGGCGATTTTCAAGTAATCGCTACGAACAGGCATCAAAGCGTTTGCCGGAAACATATATTATACCGCGGGGCATACGAAATGCAAAGTAATGTTCATGATTTTACATAGACATATTATTATATTATTATCGGTCGATTTCTGTGCAATACGATTGTCGAGTACTAAGTACATTTTAATAATTAATAATTGATACACCGCGGTTGTAACGTTTTTGGGAACACTCAACCCACTAACCTAACAGTCGTCAAAATTCCGTTTATGATAATATTATGACAACAATAAATAATAAGTAACCTATAATAATATCTATACGATAATAGATAATATATAGATAGATTTTTAGTGTTTAGTATTTATCGTACGTTTATTATATGATTATTTATTATCATATAATGCTTGTTAATAAAGTATGACAAATGAAGTTTTGCGCAAACTGCAGTTAGTACCTAAAATTTAATACCTATGTTAGTTATATGAACCGGCTACAGTTTGCGTTCATAATATTTTTATACAAATAATTACAATTTATTATGAAAAAATCTAATTATTTATATAACAAATTACAAAGTTATGAGCGCGTGAAGTTACAGAAAATACAATAATTGTAGAACATTCTTACAGTTGATGGGATATAATAAATAAATGTGGATCTACCTAAGGTTTATTTTATGTCGTTTTATATATAATAATTAAAATAATAAAAATATAACAATGTTACGATTACAAATTTGGAATGAAATGAACGCATAATAATGTTACCATAATATTATTGTCGTTATTAATAATTAAAGTTTTCAATTATGGTTAAAATTAAACATCAATTCTTACCGATATTATTTTTGAGTTAACGAAAATAGTATCGGTATCATTTATCAGATAGAATTTTGAAAATGTGGGCAAATAGGTAAGTACAAACGGAAAATATGGTAGCAAATTTGCTTTCAGTATAACTTGCAATTTTGTAATGTTAGATACCATGTTATTAGCATTAAACTTAAACATTACAATTTATTATATTATGTAAAAATGCACATAACTCGCTTAAAAATAAAAATATATAAAAAACAACGCCCAAACACAGATAATATTCTTACTTTTAAGTTTGAATTATTAAGAATTTAAAGTCAATTCACTTTAAATATTTAAGTTATATAATAACACAAAACGCAAATTTTCTATGATGTTTAATATACGTCTGTAATGACAGACAACACATGCTGATGCGGTGTCTTATCATAAGTGATTTACACTTGGTACTTACCAACTATATAAATACTTGGCTTATTTAAAAACATATTTTTTCATCCGTCGCAGGATGTCGTTGAACGCGCGCACCGGGTGTCTGAAATGTAAAAGTTATGCT
Source organism: Pentalonia nigronervosa (assembly GCA_014851325.1). Classification (NCBI taxonomy): domain Eukaryota; kingdom Metazoa; phylum Arthropoda; class Insecta; order Hemiptera; family Aphididae; genus Pentalonia; species Pentalonia nigronervosa. The sequence goes on along the minus strand of JACXSJ010001042.1, from coordinate 57,163 downwards.
ATTATTTAAAAACGAAACAAAAAAAAACTGTTGTAGGTTAAAATACCATATACAGCAGTATATACCTACGTCGTTGTTTTTAGGTCGAATACTAAATAATTATTTCTCGTGACTCGACGCAATTCGAGAACGTCCTGCAGAGCCGGTCGATTTTTAAAATCGCCGGTTAATAATACATACTATAATATTATGTATTACAATATTGCGTACTATATAATATATATGTATAAATGTTGTGCGACACGCCGATGAATCTTTCGTATAAAAGATTTCGTCCGAAAACATGATGACGACACCTAACAATAATAATTTAATAACAATAAATAATAATAATAATACCACGGTGTAATTGACGTTTTACGAGCAACGATAACACCGCTGTGAATTCTCGAACTGCATGCTTGTGACGCGACTGACAAACGGAATGATAAGAATGAAAATAATACACTTTTATCTATATTGAGAGGACGCTACACCCGCATTTGTTGTGTCCGTCTTACAAGTTCGTAATATTATGGCAAATTTACGCTCAAGCAGTTCACGTTTAGTATATTATACGATCATTCAGTTTTTAATCGAGTTATTATCTATTTTATATACACAAAACTCGATAAAAAATAAAATTATCGTAAAAAACCAACATCCGGACACAGCTGATAATGTTCTCATCATTAATAGTTTCATAACAGATTCACTCAAACTAACGATGCAGTAAACGTTAACTGCTGTGCGTAAATTTCCCATGCTATACGCACTTGTAAGACGGAGACAACAATTTGTGCGGGTCCTTTTAAACGTCGTCGCGTAAACTTACTCGTCTGCCCTCAAACGTCGATTTAGAGTGATGAAAAAAAATCAGAATGGTATTTGGCTTTTAGATAAAATAATATTAATAATAAAAACCCGTTTCGTGTTCTCGCGTCATCGTAATACACAGCGCATGAAATTGCCCCGAAAACCTTTATACGTGTACTCTGCGTAGTTGTGCTGTGTACTTGTATTGGTATATATTACGCTGCAATATGCACGCGAGCACATATACATAAATATATATATATATATATAATATCATCATGCCTACGAGCAGTACGCCGAGGCCCCCGCTTTGTCATAATCGGAGAATCGAACCGGTCTCTCGCGCGGCGGGACAACCGGTGCGGAACGCATCCGACAACGGCGGCGGCGGCGGCGGCGGCCGAACAAGCGGTATGTTATTATATACGTCTTGTTGTTACTATACGCGTATACCAACAACGCGCCCGCGAGGACGTCGACCGGGGCGAAACGTTTCATCGACTTCCGACGCTCGGGGTGGCCCGGCAAGGCCGCAAACCAGTGACCAAACGTCGTTCGACATTGTTGTGCAATAGGTACAGCAATAATACCGTCAGTCGTTGGCGTCATTGCGGTGATGTTTTTGAATAATTCCGGCAAAACATTTCTACCGAATGTACAGCAATGTCCTTATCTAAGCCGATCCCATCTACCGGAATCGCCACGATTATGTTTAAATAAAAAATAAATGTCTACATTTTGATAGATTTTGATATCATTACACACATATATTTGAATGAAAAAAATCGTGTTTTTATTTTTAATTGTTGTAATATTTAATATAAACGGTATTTGGAATATTAAAAATCGTTTCAGACACAGTTAACTTGTTAATGAATCAAAACACGTTTTTAAAATTAAAATCCATCCCTGTATAAGTCTTGTGTACAGTTTTGACAGGTAACATTATTTTGAAAATGGTGACCATATTATATAATTTTTTGGCATGTGTTTTTGCCGAATTTTCATTCAGGCGATACAATTTCCAGATTAGACTCTCACATAGTTCTTTTAACGTTTGACTTTTGAGAAGAAAAGTAAACGTCTCCGAATTGGCATGCGTTGAGCTTGCAGGTATTTTTTAAAAAAAACTCACCGTTTTATTTTCGTAATGGGTCGTTTTTCGAATTTGTAGATTTTCTCAGAATTTTTCGAATTTGTAGGAAAACATTAATACGTAATGGGCTCTTGTATAGACGCGGGGCGATGCACTTTCTGAAATTAAAAACGAAACATTATTACCCGGACGAACAAATTCCTGCTATTCGTCAATCCACTCACTACACAATAATAATAATAATAATAATAGGAAAATATTATAATATCTTACTATTTTGGAATCATCAACATGCGTTCCGTTTTGTTCGCAAACACGACGCTCTAACCGCACTCGCTTTAGTATCAATGATGTCTGTCGGGGCCTTCTGTTTATACACATGTACACGCACCATGTGACACTTTGAAATGATGTGTACAGAAATACGATAACTGTCGTGCGTCTAGGGCGAAAACGGCGAGATGAAAAATAAAGGGCCGCGCGAACCCGACAAAACACTGCGACGGGGTCCTGCCCCCGTCTATCACCGCCACTACGGTCGTCGATGATAACATATCATTATCGTTATTATACACATTTATAGACCATTTCGAATGAAGCACATAACATTAATAATTATTATCGTACGAACAAAAAACGCGGCAGTCGCCCAGATGTCGGGACGGCGATGATAAATATTATATTATTTTTAATGATCGTCTCTCGGCCGGGAGGATTTACGTAGATAATATTATTATTATTATGCGCGCGGTTCGTATTTTAAACGAAAACCAGAATAATGTCGTCGGACGCACACCATTCGTGCCGGTGCCGGTGGGCACGTCGTAGGCCGTAGTATAGAACTCACGATAAGATTGTATTATTATTATGTTTATGTGGTCGGGGGAAGTACAGCACGCGGCGTTGGGTCTGTAGCACAATATTATTATTATGTACGACGATTTAACAACAGCAGCTATCGTTGCAGTACTATTAACCAGAGTTAGGATTTTGCATTTTTTTTGTGATTTATATGATATCCAATACACTTTATATCAAGTGAAAAATGTGATTTGACAGCCAACAAGTCCAAATATATGGTTTTAAATTTGTATTGTATAGACGTTTTTTGGTTTTTAGGTAATTTTTAACGTTTTTGGATCATTTTTTTTTAAATTTTAATAGCATATTATACACTTTGATAGTGGTTGTATATTTGTAGTAAAAAAAATATCGTAATTCATTTTTATAAAGTCAGTCCAAAAAATATAAAATGATGGTGACAGTGATGTGGCGAGTATCTATCCATTGTACTGGCACCTGTTTAGTGAGTGTTTTGACTTTTGGAAGCGTGTTTCGATTTATTTGCGATAGTACAATATGCTCAAACAAAAATCACTTCTATCGAGTCATATTCATGCAACTTCATAAAACGGAATTTGGCACCGACGTCTTTTTTACCGATTTTTTAGTATATTAGGCATTTTCTTCGGTTACTTTTAGGTAATTTTTGATTTTAGGTTTTTTATGTCATTAAAATCCTAGCCCTGGTTATTACGCGTATACAAAAACCAATGTCCGTCCGCATATCATTCATATAATAGCCACGTGTTCCGATATATTTTTGATGATGACTAGAAAATACTTTTACGCAAAACAAAAAAGGCACGACGAATTCAGATTTTAGATTCGAGGGGTACTGTGCGACAATATGTGTACTACAAAAGACCACAATAACATTATCATTGATAAATGATAATAATAATTATAATTACAATCTAATTAATCTCGAACATTGTGTGTAATAGCGGTCGAGCACGTGATCGTCGATGGCGACGACGTCGAACGTGTCATTATTATCATAACAATTATGTCGGCTGATTAATATTTTTTAAATCGACGCCTCGAATCGTATACACATCCTTAGAATATATTCTGTCGCTTTCTCGCTAATATCTCTTAATCCGTGTTACCTCTAGTAATTATTCATAACCGCGTGCAGATTATTCACATTAACACAGCGTTTAAAACGCTCTTCATATGTATTATACAGATGACAATCATTTTTTGGATAACCACAATCGGAAGCCGATGTCTAACCGTTCCATAAGCAATGAATACTAATTGATGAAGTCCCGACATGATATATTACTGTGATCTACCAAAAATGTTTTGGCCCGATGTACGGCTTACAAATATTATATAATAATCTTGGCTAACTATAAAATATAATAGTATGCGAATAATAATTGGTCACACGCATTCATAAGGTCATACTTTTTTTTTGTGTTTATCAATATCACTTGATTTACTATTAGGTATATTAGACGTCTACCAAATACTTTCAAGGCAGTAAAAATAACGTTCAAATACAAACAGTTCACAGTCACCGTCGTACAATAATTAAAAAGCGTCGAGGTAGCGGATCGGTAATTTGAAAAAAAAATGGCTACCGTTCAATAAGTACATTGTGCAAGTTCGAATCGAATTTTGAAAAAGTCATTTTATTGATCGACAAGTAATTCTAAATAATAATTATTGCTTTTGCAAATCGCGATGCTGTTGTTTAAACGACCGACGAACGAGCCGGTAAACAATAATAATATTATATGGTTTGTAATAAACGACTGCGATAACGCATGCGCGCGGCGTGAGTATAGAGTATGGGGGCCCATTGTGCGAACAATCACCGAAAATTATTGTCATTGTTTATGCCGTCGAACGACGGACCACCGGGCGGCGCACGGAATACCGACGACTAAACCATATAACTCTGAACGACTGCAACTTACTAAATATAACGAAAATGACGACTGTTCCATCGCAACTGTTTGTATACGCGTTTCGACATCAGTCTCACATTTTTTTTTAGAACGAGTATCGTGTAATTGGCGGCTGATATTAAAATATTGTTATGCACGTGGACAACGTTGTTGTTAAAATATTTGACGGTTGAACTTCTACCACGTTTAGAGGTTCGTACTTGACGGACGAATTGGACGTTGCGTTTGTTTTCCTTGGTACACGATAATATTATTGTGAATAGGTACGCCGACGTGCGCCGAATACCAAATAAGGTTACCTCGGGATAAAAGTTATATTTTTTCAAAATACAATAACTAGAAAATGGGTTTGAAAAAAAAATAATAGACGGTGATATGGAGGAGACACGATACCCGTAAATATTACTGCTTTTGTCCATTAGGATAATTATTATGTTACAGATAATTATAGCTGAAATTCCCTTACGCTAAATAAAAATCACGGCATCTATAAAAAATAGATTTCTATAGGCTGATCAATATTAGCGTTTAAACACTTGTGAAAAAATTTGAAGAGGCACTTAAATTCTTTTTGCAAAATACCGAATTCACTATATGGTATAATAATATAATTTATAGATCATTATAGATTATTATATTATTATTAATATATTTTTTTTTTATTTAAACTTTGTTTTGACACTTGGGTAATGAGATACATAAAACATAGAATATAAAATAGAGATTACAATATATAAAGTTAAAGTAATCGTATAAGAAAACGTAAAATCCTGTAATTTCATTGACGTACATTTTTTTACATAAAGCATATTATTTCGAAATGATTCTCTTCTTTTTGGTCTACCTATTATCACGTCATTTGACGTCACAATTTCGATTATATTCAGTGGAATTTCGCTATATGCCTCATTAGATACACGAAGAAAGTATGTAATATTATAATATAATATGCAAATACGGTAATGGTAATGGGTCCTTTAAAAAAAAAATTTGGAACGATACTATCCATACAATAATATAACGATATTATATTATTTGTCTGAATATCGTGTGTGTGATATCTTTCCGACTCCCGTAGTTTCATGAGCCGCTTACCAAATTAAAAATAATAATATTATAACAGAATAGGTACCAGATTTTCGACCGTCACGATAAACGATAATGTCACCGAAACTGAAAACAATTCTAGAATCAAAACAATAATTATTTATTATTAAATAATATTGTCATCGTCGCACGTTTCGATGAGCCGCATATATTATACCAGCCATTTGGAGGTGTGCACTTACACACATATGGGGCTTTCTGAGTACCCCTGAAAACAACCGACTACATAATATTATTGTGCCGTGGCATTATGAATAATAATGTTTAGGTTTTCATTTTTATTTGTCGGTACGGATGGCGGTGTAAAATTCAGACGGTCGAAGATCTAAATATAATATAACTATATAAGATCTATTATATAAATCGAAACACACACAGTCATCGGCGTTAAACCAACTCCGATAAGTCCATATTTTCTCTCTGCAATATTCTTTCTGAAAAACACAATAATTTTACGCCGTTAGTGCGCAGTGCAAATATCGCATAATTTACACTGATAGTTTATTATATGAATTATAAATTATAATATATTATGGTATTGTCGCAATAGGCGGTTGGATCTGGTGAGGACCGCATTGTCGTCGTCACACGCGGTGCACGGCGGCGGCGGTGGGAGCAGTGTACTCGGAGGCAGTGCGGCGCGCGCTAAATCCGTTTGGCTTGTGTACAAAGCATATTATTGTTTTAAGTACGTCCGTCCGTCGTAATCGACGACGACCTTCGGGCTTCGACGTGACGATATAATATTTTTTTATAGAACGGTTTTACGGAGAAATCATCCTTTTGCGCATACAATCGCACGGGAATCGACGACACACGATCCGAGTGCGATAATCACCATCATCATCATCATCGTCATATTGTGTATTATTATGATTTACGATTGAGATGCGGCCCCGCAAATTTTTTAAAATGTTGTCCGTAATATTCATAGACATCGATGTGCATAGGCATCGAGTGCAGCGATATGTGTGAACGATCGTACACAATCGATATTGTTCTTTGTACTTGGATTAATAATTGTTGTCGGTAAACGAACTGCGTTCGACGTATTGTGTTATATTCATATGCAAATAATTATTATCTCTCGGAATATAATATCATTATATTGCTATACCTACGGGTTTACACGCGTCCATTCGTCAGTTCGCCGCCGTCGTCGCCACGAGCGAAGAGACGAACCGTGCGGCCGAGCGGTCGTAATTCTTTTCTAATTTCCCGACGACAACGTATTATTTTATCGGCATATAAATAACAATAATAAATTAATTAACTGTACGAGGGATATTTACACACCGGCACAGCAGCCCGGGGGTGTATATATGTACGCACTGCACCACCGACTCGTAGATTCGCCAGTTGGTGATGCGTCGGGGCGGAAGGGGAGGGACACGCGAACTCGGAATGCCGTTCGATAATAAGGTCGGTTTTGGGACGCACCGGGGGGATTTTCCACTTTTCCGCGTTCGTCTCGCCCGCGCGTGCGTTTCCTTCAAGTTTGTTGCGCCGCGTACAATATTAAACTCCACACACACACACACACACACACACACACACACATTGTATGAGTATAAGTATGGTAAATGTTGTTCTCTTGAATTATTACAATCCATTTAGCGGCGGCCACTGAACATGAGCGCGGACGTCTCTCCTCGACTCGTGGGTATATTGCTATTCATTATAATCATCAGAAGAACGTATAATAACAACACCGTGTCAGCCGACGTTATTTCACGCGATATTATAATATTAAATACCGAAGGGGATCGAGACCCGTCGGTTTTCGTCGCAAAACAAAATGGGCGCAAATAGGGAATTATAAATCGATGGGAGCTCGAGCCCTATACATAGGTACATTTTTTTAACGGACTCTGCCCCGACGCCGTCTAATCTAGACCAGTAATACAATTTTATATATCATAATAACTCTTCGAGAAAATCAATGCGTAACATATTTTATTATTGATTGATATAATATAGTTAACGATGCACAATATAAAATTGCAGGTTGTCCTTATTAGGCGTTGAAAAATCGGTTTAAGGCTATAAAATATCATATAATAACACGTACAAACATTTATACAATTTTAACTCTCTCAATACAATATCCCGTATGAACCTGCTGCACTGTAAATCTCTTTTAAACGGTGCATTGTCGACCTATAATTTTCGTGTCTTCGGTGTTTACTGCACCGACGAATGACGACGCGAGCGGGACAGTCGGAATAAACCGAAGAACATAATACATATAGACATACAGTATTGGTAGATTATAGCGGGAGGGATCAATTTTTATTGGCCTGACTAAGCTCCGAGTCGGTCCTATCCTATATTTGCGTTTATATAATATAATTATGGAAACAACGTCGGCGACGGGATGCGTGGCACATACGAAATAAATAATAGCACACACGGTATACGAACACGCGCAGCAGCAGTATATACCTAGTATATACCTAGGTACGAGTACAACGTTATAATATAATAGTATAACATCGTAATATCTGCGCGTGTAAAAAAAAAAAAATAATGATCGCTTTGGCCGCATTATCGCGTCCGAGTGGAACGCAGTATAATATGAGTTGTTAGGTGGTTTCATTGTGCCGCGCATGTGTACAGGTGGGTAATGGGTATAGGTACACGATGTGGTTGTATAATACATGTAATACGACGTACACAGCAGTGAGAGCTGTTTTATTATTATTATATATTTTTCTTTCCCGTCGTTTTTACTGCAACGCGGGCTGCACAACACACTGCAGAAATCGACAAAACGGAGTAATATTCGCCACATTTCTATTAATTATTACATTATAGGTTATACCTCTTACCATCACGTGTATACGATAGCTAGGTACAACCAGCACACATAGGTAATATTATTATGTACATCGCCCACAAGCGCTACTTTCGACAAAACTACTGCAGCAATAAACCATTAACGAGCTCCACTGACGATGGGACAAATACTACCGCATTCGATTCAAATAATTTTACGTATTTCACGATATTTTCATTTTTTTTTCTATAATAGTGCTTAGTGTGAATAGTGATGTCACTAGGAAATTTTCAATAATACATTTCCGGAAAAATGTATTTAACTGTTTTTACGAAGGCATATTATGCTATTGTACGAGTATAATATTAAATACTTTTAAAATTAGAAAATATTTATAAGATTTTTAAATTTCTGAGGCACCGTTAATGAGCAGCTTGCTCCACAAGCCATTCATTTAAATATTACACATTATATAAAATTTACTTATTGTTTAAATTAAGAGATTGTAAATATTTTTATAAATAAAAAAAAAAAAGGTTTTTAGATAAATTACATTTTGGAATTATAACGTCACTATTTAAATATAACAATTATCAGCATAGTATACATATTACTTATTATGGACGATATTTCAGCATTCGAATGTGCCGAATGCCAAAAATCGAATACCGTGTATAATAAATGTATATAATGTTTTATTAATTACGCACCATCATAATTATAAATATAATGTAATATATTACCTTATATATAGAATAACATAACATCAACACGCGTAAGAATTATTTGAACAAATGGAAACGTTATTAATTCAGCCCTCGCTGATATTCAGCTTTTTCGTATAACCTAATATTCGTTTATAAATATTAAAATAATACGTAGGTACGCATACAATTGTGCATTATTGGGATAATATATATATATATATTTTTGGCGAGGTCGTATCCGTCCGTTTGTGTTGTACTTATTGCAGTCGGTTGCGATTTTCAACTAAACGCCCATCATATAATGTTTACTGCAGTGTATATTGTATAGATGACTTTACCACCTACGCCGACAGTTTAATGAATGACGTTTTATTCATTTTCTTTTTTTATGAAATTATGATTGAGAAATATAAGTAAAAGTTAATACCGCACAAGTAGATTGTCGTAGAACTGCGGCGGTTATAATATGATCTACGTCGGTGCGATAAACGTTGGCCGCGTAGGTGGTGGTGAACGAGGATGATTGAACGAGACAGAAATGGCTTTGGGTCTCTCACCGCGGAGGCGGAGGCGGCGCGAGAGTAATTAATCGGTTGTTAATTTTTCTCCTCCACCGGCCGCGGTCGGACCGGGACGCTGCAGCACGCTCGGGCGCGCCGACCCGTCCGTAGCGGTAATCCCGGCGAATTCACGCGTCAAAATATTATATAGACCTACAGCAGCATATTATAACAATAATTTATAATGTAGGTAGGTACTCACACCGAGGAGTTTGGGCGTCCAATCGAATTATTTACGATTGAAAAATCGCTCCGGCAGTAATTATTATTATTATTATTATATTCCGATTAAAATATCCTATAACCTACCTTTACCTTGTACACTCTCGTTCCGTCGCGTCGTCACCGCGGATTATCCTCCCGCAGGCGGTCGGCGATGGTGCGGACTGCGCGTTTTCGGTGGACAAATAAAAATAAAAAAACTACTTCATAAAAAAATTATAACACGCGGCGGCGAATAAATTGAGACAGCATTTCTTCGGCTTAACACCTGTTGTCGGCCGTCCGTCTCTACAACGGAGACGGAGGCGGCGGAGGCAGCTCTTCCAGAAACCAACAATGAGCCTTATATACATGTACTATATTATTACATATTATAGTCTTCCAGCGGGTACCTACATAAGAATAATATAATATACACACATATTATATCCGCCGATCCGACGCACAACAATGTGTACGAAACAGAAAATATTGTTTTTTCTTTTCTTTCGTGTTCGTTTTATTCATCTTCATCACATTATTATTATTATTATATCCGTGAACTCTTGAATGCGATACACAAAAACGTTGAGACCCGTCCTATATACCTACACTTACATATATATATATCTACGTGTATGATGATGATGATGTGCGCGTATGTGTTATATAGCTCTGCTGCTGTTGCGGTACACACGATAATGTTACGACAACGGCGGCGGGTTCCCATGAACGTCAAAAGTGAAATCTTCCTCGGCGCAGAATACCGCATATACATGGGTACGTATATGTATAGTATTTTCAGATAGTTTCTTCTGGTTTCTAAAATTCAAACTCTTTTCGTCAATCGGTTCATCGACCATCGAACACGTCGTCGTTCGACATCGCCGAATTAAAACCAACCGACTCGCCCGTCATTAGAATATAATATATATTATGTAAATAGACGACATTTTCCGTACGACGATATTGTTGTATAATACATTTATAATACTGACAGCTGACACTTGAAAGATTATTATTATCATTATTTCAGAGTTGTCCCGCTGTAGAACATACATAATATAAGTGCTCTCCGCGTGTGTGTATATATATAGGAACCAAACATTACGGGAATGAATATAATATGTGCGTACGGAGAGTCATGATAAACAGTGTAAATATGTTAATAATGTGTTACAACAAAGACTCTGTATATCATACTGTTTGCGTGTATATATAATTATAAAGAAATTATAATACGAAAAACCGGGGAAGTAGCTGTATGCTGTATAGTAAGTGTGAGGAATCGCGTATATAGCGTAACTCGTCATTGAGTAGGTCACTGCAGTATAATAATAGATTCGCGTTAAATTTGAATTCAATGACAAATCATATTGTAGGTTTACGATGAAGAACGATTCTGAGAGGCGAGACGGTCTATCGGTCAATATTTCTAAAGTATATTTTATTATGTACTAGTATATGTATCGTTGTTTTTTAGTGATATACAATATATTGGTTGAAATAATTTTTATCAAAATCAAATCACATATTACTAGCTGTTATTATAACTGATCAGCCAATATCGACTTACCGTAGAATAGCGGAATAGGTTCATGATTTACATTTTGAAAAGTTTCAACTTAAAATGACGATAAACAATTCTGCATGATATGTATTTTTTCGATTTTCAACAGGTTAATTGTAATTATTTATACGAGGAACCTTTATAATATTAAATTGTCAAGCCGTAGCTATATTTACGATTGTATAAAATCGTGTCAATGTGTTTTTGATGTTTTTAAACTGTTATAAGTAATGTGCAGGTACTAATATTATAATATAAATATATATCATATCCGCAGTTGGAAGTCGATTTTTAGCAAAAAGGAATCAATAATTTCCCACAAGAATAATGACTTGTGTTTCAATCCCTGAGTGGAGTCCTCAAAAATATTTTTTGTAATTCTATAAGAATCAAAGTTTACTGCAATATAGAACTTCAGTATTTCGGCCTATTGCACGTCAATGTTGTCTTTGTTGTTATCGATCGCTAATTTTAAAATTTCAGAACATTGCTCGTGGGAATATTTGACCTTCGTAACAAGGCACAACGTTTACAAATTACAACATTACGTTTTATTATGATACTAAAAATCCGTTCGATACTTATTTTATTTGAAATTTTGAGTAATGATAGAATATAATATAAGAGTTATGGTTTTCTGTAAAACTTTAGGAGGTGACCAACGTTTATAGGTACCATGCGCTTATTTTGAGATGTAAATATTCAGAGAATAATCATTATATTGATTTATATAACCTTGACTCGTGTTCTCAGATAAGTGAATTATATGTTTGTGATTTATTTATTCATATTGTTATTCGGTTTAAAATTTTATTTGAATTTTTTATTATAATTTTGATCTTGTGGATTATTATATATATTTTTATTTCTATATAATGATATAGCCTGTGTATATATTAGATATAGTGTGCATTGGTTTTTTAAATTATTATTATTCCTAAAACTTATGTTACGGTTTTGATTCAATGCATCGTTACTGTAATTATTATTATTGTACTTAACTTATTACGTAAGATTTTTTTTTCATAGTTATTTTACTTACAATAGTTTAAATTTGAATACTTCATTAGGTGGGCAAGTTGGATATTGCAGGATTATTATTTGTTATTATAATAATTGAAAATCTGTAATTAACTCAGAATGAAGAACAACGTATATATTATACATTGATATTAACCATTTATGTAAATATATGGTTTATTTTAAAGCATGATTACCTTTAACGTTGCAAAGAATCCAATAAAATAAAAAATATATATTTTTGTTTATTCAAAAAAAAAAAAAAAAATGAAATGACTGATTTATTTTTTAATATAGACCACTGTAGTCTGTAACTATTAAGTATATAATTTAATTAATTGCCACAAAAGCATTTTTTTCAGTAGTTTTTGATCAAAACCTACTGCTTTTGTTTTAAAAGCATCTAAATAATTGTGCATATTCTATTAGGTTTATTAACCATTGCTCTTGCCCTTACGCATTATTATTTTATAATTCAAAATGTAAATTGTTATTCATCAATGCAATTGGGTTTTAAACATTTGGAGGGAGAGCTTCCAAAATGAGATTGATTTTTTTCAGATTCATTATATTTGTGTGTGATATGGGCCAATAACTATAATCTACAAAATATTCACCGACAAAGCATTTTTACTACTATAAAAAAGATGAATAAAACACCCACATCATTGTAAAATCAATTAATTAATTATATTGCTCCGTTCAGCATTGAAAATGACAAAACGCAGTTTCAGTGTTCAGTGTAAAAATCGATTTTCTCCGATAATTTAAAAACTTAGGTACCTATACATAAGTATATCTATTGACTATTAATATGGGCGATAAAGAGGTAGGTATATTATATATTATGATACCTAGCTATCAAAAATATGATGTCCACACAATTTATACGTGCACTTAAATAAATCATTCACGTGACTACATTATATAGGTATCTATACTGCCTGCACCCTATAGTGGCGTATACTAATAACACGTATATATACGTTTATATTATTATATATTTTATTGTATACAATGTATAATCATAGTACTTATAATACATCCGATATACCCGGCAATTGTGATTTCGCCCACAATAATATCATATCATATTATATCCTTGTAATTAACTTTTCGAAAACCACCCATGTTAACCACCGACAAACAACCCCCCTGTTATTATATTATAGGTCATCACACACACACATATGCCGTCCGCACGACCTGTGAGATTGAAATGCTTTTTATAATACCTTCATCCGCTCGCGTAGAAAAAAGGGTTAGGAACAAACGTTCCGGCGGTGAAAAAAAATATTATAACGTATATATGTGTGTGCGTGATGGGAAGAAACGAGACGTACACGGCACGATATAACACGTACACGCGGTATCATATAGTAGTTTCATGTGTTGTAATACATATTATATTATATATAAGTACAAACACAGTACACGAGTTTTAATTTTAGTTGATTTACTGCGATAACCGACACGGTGTGTAGCCGTTTTTAAGTAGTACTGCTAGAAAATGAAAATTTGAAAAAAAATAATATAATAACGAAAAATGCTAACGATTGTCGATGTATTAGTACTCTCATCGGTAAGTAGGTATAAATACGAAAACGATCGTCGAACGCGAAACACGCAATATCCGCGTAGGTACCTATAAAATATACTCGATCGAATATTATAATATCCGCCGTAAAATAAACAATAATAATAATAATAATAATATGACATTGCGGTCTCGATTCGCTCGGTTATCGGAAGGAAAAGAGAAAGTTAATAGGATAAAAATGAAGTGTTTTCTCAAAAGAACCTCTCGACTTGGCTTCGCGTCATTTACTCCGCGTTGTATACGGCGCGTGTATATACGTATAATAGTGAATCCGTCGGCGAAATCAAATGGCCGAGAACTTATTTTTCGCGTTGTCGTTTCGTATCTTATATATTATTATATATACGTACACAGACGTAATATGTATGCCAGCTATACAAACAAACCGCAACAATTCCGACAAAACTTTTCGCCACCGTCGCATTATTATTATCGTTTTGAAAACTTTATCACAATACGAGTGCGGCATGGCGGAGGAAAAAATGCGAATTAATATCAAATATCAAATAAAACCCCGCAGCTCGGCATCGAGAATACCACCTACAACAATACAATAATAATATAACACTAATAATATTATTATATCAATGTGCCATCGCGACGACAACGTCGTCGATGGCCTCTGCTGAGAGGTAAATATTATATAATAATAATAAGACTTTTCTATATATACAGTATATACATGTGTGTGTGTGTGTTTAGCGTGGTGTACATATCGCCGCGGGGAGGTCGTTTAATGATCGGAAATCTAACACACTGCTCAACCCCTCGTCGATTCGTTCCCCCGCGTGTGTGTTCTCAAGGGCAAACGATGAATGAAACCCTCTTTAGCCACAACGTGAAAAATATTCAGTCGGGTATTTTTACGTTTGTACACACACACACACACACAGTGTGATGCGTACGTGTGTATAGGCACAACCGCCGGCGGGGCAGCAGAAAACATCATTGTTTCGTATTGTCCGCGACTGTCGCTGCCGCCACCGCTGCAGAGTAATAATAATAATAATAATAATATTATATTTACACTATCGCTGCGTGATGTACGCATGTACGATAATATAATATTACTATGTAGACCGGCTATATCGAATCAATATTTACAGAACGTCGTATTGGAGGCCGCTCGCCACTTTATACAGTATAATACATAATAATATAATAATGTCATGTGCAACAGCAGCAGCAGCGTGTTACAGGTACCAAGTATTAGGTATACGCACCACCCGGCACCCAAGAAAATATCAGAACTAACCCGCTCGTATAGTCCGTTTGTTCGACATAAGTATTTATTCACCGTGCATCCCCTTTGCAGCACACCATGCGAGTTCCTTTACTATTAACGTTGTCCGTTTGATATCCCCTCGACCCCAACGAACGTCCATCATCATGATCTTCGTTCACCGCGACTACTACGACATAGGAGGTACACTCCCCAGCCCCACCCGTTTCAAATGTTGTAAATTTTTCTATATATAATATTATATGCAAGTATTTAGCACGCGATTCGCACGGATTTGTACGCGACCGTTACCGAAATTTGTTCGGCATCGGTTATTTACCGCGGTTCTCCCGCCTCACCGCCGTAGAAAATTAAATTTTTCGAATAAAACATCATGCGAATTGCGTGTTTAATACTTGCATAGAAAAATGTTGCAAAATTTTAAATGGCTATGAGGCTAGAGAAACGTATATATAAACGCTCAAACACGTGTGTAATCACAATTAGTATTCCGTGATATCGTTTGATTTTTGTAATCAGGAGCCTATCTGAATTACTTATTACATTATGTGTACGAATTGGGTGGATGAAAAAAAAATTGTCCGCCTGACTAACGTGATAAAGTATTTAAATTATTGTTGTGACACAACGCACTCACGGCTCGGTCGTCATCTTTAAAAATATAGTAAGTGGACATTCCCCCCCCCCCACCCGACTGTTTTCGGTGTAGTAGGACATTCTCCCCCTCAATTTATTTTTGATGCGGACATTTTCCCCCGTTTTTTTTATAGTTTACTATTTAATAATATTTATTGTTTATTATTTAATATGAAATTATTTTTTTAAGTAAAATATAAAATACATTTTTTTTTATTTTCATAAATATAATAAATTATAGATGTATATGTTTTTGATTAATTTAACTACTTAAAAGAATAAAAATTACAATTAAAATAATTTTAAAAAATTAGATTATATGTGAAAGATAAAATATTGTTAAATAAAATATAATTATTAATTAATAAAAATAGTTAAAAATTTGGACATAAAAATGATACATTTTGTAAAAAATCTTTGATTTGTGATTCTTTTGTTATTTTTAAACACATATTTTTTAGCCTTTGTTCATATTTTTTGTTAAAACTGTTAAAATTATTTTATTGTTTGAAGTAGTTCAGTCGATCAAAAATATACATCTATAATTTATTATATTCATTAGAATATTAGAAAATAGGAAAAAAAAATAATTTCATATTAAATAATAACATAATATTATTAAATAGTAAGCTTTAAAAAAAAATGGGGGGAAAATGTTTGCATCAAAAATATATCGGAGGGAAATGTCCTACTATACCGAAAACAGTCGGGGGAAATTGTACGGAGGGAAAATGTCCACGATTCTAAAAATATATACACTCGTTTTATTACCAAAAGTATATAGAAAAAATGTATACGATTTTGTTATCGCCATTTATATCGCGACTGTTTTAATAAAGTATTATGTAATAGTGTTCCGAGCATAGCCATTATGTCACTACAGGCTACGTATTATTATATATTATATATCGTCAATTGTCACACACAGTTTAGTTTTTTTTTTTAATGCCGATTTATGACTAATGTTCAACGTACTACAGAAATCGGCAGTTAGGTCGTTAAAAAATTTTAAAGACAAACCAATTAATTATTTATACAAGCGGATTTTATGACGTTATAATAAGTTTTAAATTTCAAAGGTAATTTCTGTTATGGCTATTCATATATATTAATATTATATATAATATTTTATACTCTGTATTCAGAAAAAAACCGTTGTCAATAATAATTCCCTTGTTTAAATAATTAAATAATACAAATCAAATAAAATCTAATATTGTCGGTCTACAAAAAATAATTGAGGTAATATTCTTGTGGAAAAAAAATCACATTAAATATATGTAAATGATATTTATGCGGAATAAATAAATATTATATGGTGCTGTTACAATGTAATAATAATGTTTCCACGTCTGGTCAGATTTAATGGAAAATATATTACTGATTTCTGTTTTATTACGTTTTTAGTTGAATGTTGTCCCATAATAATAATAAAATTTACAGTCTCCAGTGCATCATCACTATATAGGTACAAAATTATACAACAATATTTAGTAAACTCGAATGGAGCCAAATCACGAAAAGATAACACGATCCGGTGCGGTTTTAACTAATAATATGCAAAATAAAGTTCACGCCAAACTTGTAAATAATTTTTTATGCCGAATAATTATTTAGCGAACAAATCCTTTTATGCTGTCTGTAATGTGTAACGTTAAAAAATGTATAAAAAATTGTCAACGAGTAAATACGAAGATGACAAGCTGTTAGATTAGGCGACTAATGGGACAAGTGAACTGCTGCATTTTATTACTCACGCGTCTTACGCGATAACACTGCCACACAATATAACATTATATTGAATGCGTTTTCGTGCGTAATTATTACTTTGTTCTCGACGAAATCGCGACTACACAATACTTAAGGTACGGCCGCGCTGGACGCGATTTGCGATGCGAGCGATTATGCGAGCGATATTTTCCAGTGATTTTTTACAATTTTGGTGGGGCCAGTTCCGCGTTTTTATTGTTTTGTGGTGAATAGTTTTAGTTGCCAATATGACTTCGTTCAATTCAAACCGCTTGCGTAAAATACTTTTATCTGAAAGTTCTGCTTCAATAGAAGCAAAACTTGAAATGTTTAAAGAACGTTTATGAGTACTTCAATTTAAATACCTAAATAAAGCTATATTCCAATATAGATACTTAATGCAATATATTATAATAAAGTGTAGGTACTTGGATAATTTGTAATTTATATTTTGTATTTATTTGGATAATATATAATATAATTATTGTACTTACCATCTATAATCATTTCTTTACTTAAATCAGACCAACACTGTTGAATAATTGTCCTATTTTTATGTCCAGCATGACGAGGGTTCCAAATCGGTTCTTTTAAAAAAACTGCTGCAGCTAATTTTTCTGAATCAACTGACATGGTGTCTGGTAAGCTTTTCAAAAGCGATTAATCGCAAGAAAACAAACTATTTTGATTTATTTGCGTTAAAAGCGACTTATCGTAAAACGCAAAACGCAAAACGCTCTCAGTGGGGCCATATCATATTTATTCTATAGTTTTAATAAAATCGTAAAATCGCAAAACGCAAAATCGCAAATCGCGTTTAGTGGGGCCGTACCTTTAGTACTATTACACACTTATTGCGATTCAAATATCGTAGGTACGACGTTATGTTGTTTGAATCGAACGAGCGATTTTATTCATACGGTTCAAGCGCGCATAATATTGTTTAAAATAGTACCCATATGTGTATAGCATTTTATTTTTTATGAATTTTTCAAACTTACGATGAGTGTACGTATACATTTTTTTTGGGATATTCAAACACATATCTATAAGTTATAAGTAAATATGTATTTTAAAAACGATTGTACCATTATAAGGCTCATTAATACATTTTTGTATTACACATATTGAAAATGAATGCATGCCACCCAAGTTGCACAAGCAATAGATGCAATTGATGCACACAGTACATTAGAATTGCAATTGATGTGCATAATATTGCACTTGCAATATTAACGTAGTTATTGGTTAAGTCCGCCTTGTCGCGGAACAGATATGATTGGACGTATATATGTGTAGGTAGGTATTATATATTTGGCTTGCCGACAAATAAACAAAAACGTTTGAAGTCTCTATATGTATATACCGTGTATACGTTACGCTGTTAAGTGAACAAGTGTTCAAACGGATTCTACGAGAATAAAAATAATAAAAATACTAAAAAAGAGAATACCAAAATCAATAAGAAAATAGGAAAAAAACCTTTCAGTCACGATTAGTAGACATAAATAACGGCGATTCACTGTAATTCCAACAGTAAAATGTAACGCATGCACGAAACGCATAACTCATGCAGACATATAATATTATATATTACACTTTGCAGCGGCCTAATAACAATGGCCGTGCATTATTATTATTTTAAAACTATGTATTATTACGTTTTCGTACGTTGTGCAAGAGGAAAACGGCGTCATCCATTGAGTTGTTATTCGCATATTTTGCTCAAATTAGAAAACAGCGGTGTAATATACGACAGCAAGCATCTTGCAGCAGCTATCATTAATTGCATAGTAAATATTATACACTTCGTGTTTCGCATAATATTTTCATCATTATTATTATTATTATATTATTTAGTCGATAGATATTATGTGACTAAAATCGCGAATTAAATAATCGTATCGCGAAACGCAGAAGAGAAAAAAATAAATAGAACGATATAATTTTATTGCAGCTTGTGAAATCGCTGGTGGGAAAATAATAATTTAATCGTGATAAAACAGTCGGAAATTTGGGTCAACGCGTTTTCGCCGGTCACCGAGCTGCTGCTGCTGCTGCTGTTGTCAAACGCACCGTCGTCGTTCACGGTTCATTATTATTTCGTGCGTTCCGCGAGAGAATATTCAAAGAAAACTCGACGTTTAAATAGTATAAATTACTGAACGATCGATTCGCTTTTGGGGGATTAGTGTGTTACAACTGATTAAAAGAAGAAGAATAATGATGGTCCGTGCTATTGTAGTAAGGCAGTATATGTATACAAATTATTAATATAATGTAACGGTTAAATTTCACGATGATACAATGTCATCACTCATCATATTATTATATACGTTGCTTAAATTGAAATAATATTAGTAGGTATCCGTTTTAAAGTCCATTAATTAATTGTTCGCCGAGATTGTTAACGGTCGTTGTTAAATTATAGACTCCAGAGAGGGACGAGGGATGACGGTAAAAAGTAACTGAGCGAAAAAGCATCCTTTTACTCGAACGATGTTGCGTATTTCATTGCGTACGCGGCACGCTGTCGTGTCGATGACAAATCGACATTGCGTTTTTATCGATTTAAACTTTTTATTTTTTTAATACAAAACGGGAAATTCAGTCAACGGCTTTTGTCGAACATTGTATAAAATTGTCGTGACACACGGAAAGTGGTATTTTTTTCTTCACTCCACAAAGTCCGCATCGATCGGCGCCGTGAACCTCCAGCGCATTTTTACTCTGCTCAATATACAGGAGGTAAAAGTTGTTTTTCTGCGTGGGTGAGGCTGGAGTAGCGTTTACCCTACGCCGCCCATAGAAAATTGAATTTTCCGGGTAAACCGGTGCCGTATAAATTTCGGAAACGGTCGTATAAATCTATGAAAATCACGTGCTAAATATTAGCGTAGAAAAATTTGGTTAATTTGAAATGGGTGGTGCTGGGGAAATATACGTGGAGGTACGCACCCAAGTACGATAATATCATTATTATAATTGACGATCATTGGCTTCCCATTAGTAGCAATGACTATACTAATGAAATCTGACGGATATATAATACTATTACTAAATTTTTTTATAATGTTGTACAATAATTAATAATTATTATCATCCGTCACATGTCCAATACTTACTATATCTCACGCGTGCGTGTTATACGGACAGACGACGATGTTGATGTAGACAATACAGCCTATATACGCACAGTCGATTGTCGATGTACATAATATATTGACAAACGTGTTATACGTAATATCATATACTTACTGCAGCACTATAAAATAGTAAATAATATTGTCATTAAATAGCGAGAGTATAAGCGTTAATCGTTCCAAAGACGTAATTGAGGCCCCTCCCTCCCACACATGCACACACGACATACAGACGTGCTCACGAATTAACATATTATACACGGTTTTATTGTAATAAATTTATGATTTTCGAACCATCGATTTTCCTTCACAATGATATTATCGTTTCACGCGCGCCGATCAAACGACAACAACTAACGTACTTATAAAACACACGTCACACGCACACACACTACTTGTATATCACAATCTAGACGCTTAATTTTATTATTTTCGTTATACCGCTGTTTCGATCGATTTGTGGTTATTGTTATTTATCAGTCATCGCCTCTATATTGACCACTACTATAACGTTTACACCATAGGTGCCAGGTGGGTGTATATCATGTATGTGGCACGCGGGTGTAGTGCACGGCGGCACGACAATAGGGACGTTGAACTATAGGCGCATTATTACAGTATTACTTATTAATAACTCATAAATGGTTGTCGTCATTCGCACGTCCTAATATTCTAATACATAATAATAATATATCAAGTTAACGACACGTAAACGTCCCTTAACATCGTTGTCCAAATAATAAATAATAAGTAATCGAGAGAAAAATAAAGAGTCGATTGAGAATATTACTCTACTGCAGTCCGACACGGCGGTCCCCTCCCACTGTTCCAACCGTCACCAGCTGACGACGACGACGACGACGACTGCGGTTCACAAATTGAAAAAGACTACAAAAAACATATAATATATACGCACACGATTTAATGTCACATAGAGAAAAATGTCTCGAGGGCCTCGTCCTCTCTCTCGTATAGCTGTACGTTATTTTATACGCCTCGGTCGGACGTTTGTCGGTCTGTGCACACACACACACACGCCACACGTACACGCTTATACATATTATATTATAAATATAAATATTATATATGTCGTGCCTATACACGAAACAACATAATATTGGCTGCGAGGCGGCTGTGTGCTGCTGCTGTAGAGTATAGTACAATGCACGCATACCGCGGTTGTCGTGTATTGAAACTATAATATTATTATTATTATTATTATTGCAACAACGTATATTTATTAAATACCTATATATAGGTACCATAGTCGTATCATAAAATATATAGAGAGGTGTACCTATATAGGCATTGCTACGATCGCGCGCCGCGTGTGCACGTTTTCGGAGCATACTGGTTTTTTCGGTTTTTTTTCACTTGTCGTTGTTATACATTATTATGCGCGACTACGCGAGTCGAATCGCACCCGACCGATTTTCTTTTCTCAAACCCGTGTTTTTATTCATCGCCCGATACTGCTTTTTATTATAATATACTAGGCACTAGCTATCCGGTACGATATTATTATAATATGTTTAGTATATTAATAAAATGATAAAAAATACACTGCTTGCAGCAACAAAATATATATGCCCGCCGCCGTGGACACGAACCGACAACATTTCCCATACACGAGTCCCGACGGATTTACGTGAGGGTGGACGACTGGGGTGGGTGATTAGGTTGGGCGATCGGGTAGAATCCGAGTACCCGACTGCGTACGATTTACCCTCTTTGCAGGGAACACGGTTGCGTATGTGTGCGTGTAAAGCGACGTTTCTCGTGAATATTTCATATAGTATTTTTCGAATTGCTCCGTACAGAGTTGTGTTTAAATTTAAGATACCCTCAGTGGTTTTGCAGTGTGCACGCGATGAAAAACTATAATCTTTGAAAGTACATACAGAAAAACAAAATATATCATTGGCATTTGGCGCAGACATTATTAACAGTTCTGATTATCTATATGCGTTCTTTGCTCTACGCGGACATTATAAAATTATTGAACTTTTGAGTTTTGAAAGAAGCTTTTTTGAACTACGGTTGACTTTCTAATTAACTGAATGAATTACAACAGCGTGATACATGACTAGTAGATGTACTAATAATATACGATACCGCGATTAACTCTTAAATAAAACATAATAACAATGGTTTACTTTTACCAGCTTCTTATTTATGTGTGTGTGTTTTTTACTCCACATTTTAGATTCTAAGCAGAGCGATGATTATATTGATTTTACAATGTTGTGTGTTTTTTTTTTATATTTTTTTTTTACGTCATCAAGTTTTAGGGCAGTAAAAGTGCTCCGATTTTCTTCATCAGCATCTTTTTCTGATAGAAAAGTGAATCTAGTTAGTACTTTAGGGGTCAAAAGTAAAAAATTCCCAATAGTTTTTAAACACGCTGAGAAAAACAAACAAAAAAAAAAGAAATTAAGGAAAACGGGAATTTTTTGGCAAAGCAAATTTTTATTTTTAATGTAATAAAAGAAATAATAACTGTAAATACATGAAATTTTCACCGAATATTTATATAAATATTGTCTATATACCATAAAATTTTCAAAATAATTTGACTTTTTTTAAGCTATTTATAAACATAATAAATTTTCGGGTTTTTTATATATATATTTTTTTTTTATTATTGTCAATAAAAATGTTTTCAATTTGTCAAAATACTTGAAAATGTAATACAATATTCTTCATAATTTGTAAGTGAAAATTAAAAAAAAAAATTGAGCGTAAGTCTTTAATAGTTTTTTATGAGCATCTAAAGTTGAAATTTCGAGAAAATACATAAAAATCACAACATTTTGTAAATTTTTTGATAAGAATATTCATTAGAATTTTTCTATTTAAATCTAAGATTTAAAAATTCAACACAAAAATCTTTATAAGTTTTTCTATCTTTCAAAAAAAAAAAAAAAAAAAAAAATTACCGAAATGTCAAAGTAATATTTTATGAGCGTTTGAAATTAGACATTGGATATTCACTGGATTCTCCGGGAACGATTTTCTTATTTTGATATAATTCAAAAAAGAATAATTGAAGAGTTATAAAATTTTCATAAAATATTTAGATTATTATTTTTTATACACCAAAAAATTTTAAAAATATTAAACATTGTTTTGTAGTTAAACATTTATAAAATGGTTGGTTCTTATAATTAAAGATTGAAAATTAATAACAGGGTTTTTCGTAAGTGGTTTTTAATGCGGTTTTAAAATTATTTAAGATACAAACATACACTTTTTTTTATAAGCATTTAAAGTTAAAATTTTGACCAAATTCATCAAAATCTCGAATGTTTGCAAATTATTTTGTATTTAAAAATGTATAAAATGTTTAGTTTTTATAGCTAAGGATTGAAAATTTAAAACAAGATTTTTCGTAAATAGTTAATGGTGTAACCAAAAAATCAAAATAATATATTAAAAATATAATTTTTTATAGAGATTTTAAGTTCAAATTTAGACGAAATTAGATATTCAAATAAAGAATAACAATGTTATTTATTTCGTTGTAATTTAAAATTATTTTTTGTGAATGCTTGAAACTTTTAAAGTTTATTATTATACACTCAATTAAATTTTCAAATCCATTTTTATTTTTTGCAAAAATTAATTCAACCTATTATATTATTAATAGTAAAATTAATTATTTTAATAGTAATAATATCATAGTATAAACTTAGTTATATGTAGGCTGACAGACCGTCTTCACTCAAAATCGTTTTTCATATACAATGATTTATATCTTTGAATTCAAATTTAATACACCCATGAAAGTGATACACTTGACACCTACTGTACAGCAGAGCATTACCCACTTGTCGACCTTTTTTGGTATTCATTTTACACGTCGGACGTCTCGTTAAGTATACGCTTTCATTTCGGCCCAACCATTGAACTCGGTTAATTTTGATACAATTTTGCATAACTGTATTTTTCTTGTCGGTTCACTTATAATATGCATTATAATATTTCTGTAGTATTAGTACTGCTTGTCGGTTCGACATTTTTATTCGTTAACTCCGCCGTAGTTTCTTTCTATTTCTTGCAAAAAGTATACACATTTTTAGTTTTGTATACATAGCCACGTAGGTACAGTTTTAATTTAGAAAATAACGATTGTTTTGATTAAATTTATACTAATTCAATAGGTACTCAATATTATAATTTTACTCGATTATTATAATATTTATTAAGGTCAGAAATAAAATTAGAACTTTATTACTTGTACAAACTAGTAAATAATACTAACCAGTTTTTATACTTAGGTAATATTATGAAATGATAAACAATTTAAAAAGTAAATTAAATATAAGTACACATTTTATATATTGAAATAGTACCTTTTTTTAAAATGCATTATACGTATGAATCAATTTTGAAAAATAGAAGTCAGAACTATTTGCTTCAATATGGAAAAATAACGTTTTGTAATAGTGCATTTTGCATTTTATGTTTTATAATTTACACTAAATAACAAAGAAAATAGTGCGTTTAGATGGAATTTTTGAAATAGTTTGTTTTTTGGCATCATAAGCGGCGTGCGCCTAAAGTGTGCCAGGTGTGTCGTGGTTGTTAATTTTTATACGAAATGTAAAAATTAATTTATGCTGAAGCTTTTTATATTAGGTTTAGTCTACAAATACCAACTCATAAGCATGAAAAAATTGTCAGTAACTTACCATAGTTCATAAAACGTTTATTAATTATTTAATATATACATTATTTATATAACTTAATAATCATCACAATTTAAGGAAAATAATATCTTAATCCATCCATGATTATCAGTTATCACTAATCAGTTTATCACGGTTATTGTATTTTTTTTCCCATCAAAAATGTGTTTTCTTCGAGAAAACCACGCATCAGTTAGCAAAAATTTAAAATATAATTATTGTTATTATTAGACACAAATAATTTACACACTGTTGTTGTTTTGTTGAATTAGTTATATAAATGAACAAACAATGTAGTAACTATAAGCTGTTCAATGCCTTCTTATCTTGTGACTATATAAGTGGACGTTGACGCATGTTTTATAGTAAGTATAGCAATTTGTATAAAATCTCTATTCTCTAATAGTTTTAAATTCGTGGTTGATTATATCGTATTAATGATTGTATTGTTTAGGTATTTTTATTGTTTTATTCAGATGATTTACAGGTAGGGATGTATAATAATAATATAGTATTTTTTATTTATTGGATACGGTAGTTTACGGTTTCTTGTTGAATTAACTGTTATTCGTCCATTACTTCTATCTGTACTCCAGCACCAATATTAATATTTGCAAAGGAATTTTTCTTTAACCACGGTAATCTCTATATAAATATATATTTGTTACGATGTATAATATATAGCTTTTGTGAAGTATTGATAATAACCAATATGATTGTTAATGCATTAATAATATTAAATGAGGTTAAAAAAAAATTTCCGAAAATAGAACGTATATTATGAATATGATTCACTAATGTTTAGTATTATTATTATGATTTTTTATACAATCATATAGGGAGGGGGAGTTTTAAGAGATATGAGCTCATTTTGTTTGTAGCACACCCCGTTTCAAATCTCTACGTACGCCCATGTTTGACATTAATTGTGCCCGAAAAAAATTGTGCGTTTTACACTAATCATGAATATAATGTCGATGTTAATATACCTAACATGGAAATAGTTTAAACCTTACGCGTTTTATCAAAATATAACGATGTACCTATATACCATATAGCAGAAGTCCTCGCTATTTTTACTATCTATCAAAAATTGATGTGTAACTCAATATCGATTATATTTATTTTTGGAAGTGGTACATTTTATATTGGATAAACATTTTAAGCACAACAATTAGGTATATACTCTAAAGATTTTGCAATAGACATTTCCGAAGTTAATGATGCGGTTTAGAATAATAGAATTATCAACTCATATATAGATATTAGGTAGGTATATAAAATAAAGTAAAAAAAAACTGTAATTAACTATTATATAATGAACCAATTGTTTTAATCGTTTTTTTTTCAAAATCTGATGGAATTAACGTCCCACCGTCTCGTAATCTCGTCTCGCCGAAATGGACCGATATAAGAACAACGTTAAATAGTCTCGGAATAATTAAAATATTTAATTGTTATTGGGTTTTTTTTCCCGTAAAGTAGGTATAACTATCCAACAAAGAACCGGTGATACTCAAAAACTGACAAACGAAAACAAAAAAAATTGAAATCATTCGGTAGCTGTTAAAAAACCGTAAGTATTACAGTGTTTTTTTTTTTTCTCGTTTCGTTTCTCTAGCCGAGCACGGTGTACACGCAGTATATATTAAATAGGTACGCACCGCAACGAAAATATATATACATAGGTAGCATCGATAAAAGGAGCAACCGTTAGTATTTTTTTCATTCAACGATAGTGTTGCAGGTATGCGCGTAGTAAACATTTTTACACGCACTGAAGAATACTTATATATATATATATATATATATATGTATATTATACACTTAAGGAATATCGCTGCCGTTCGCAGCTATTTACGATGTTTGAAAAATTATATACACGCATGATATTACGAGCGTTATTGTTATTAGTAGCCTACGACTGTCGGACAAAATATTGTGCTGCGCAAAGCGTGTGTAAGTAATATCCGCCTCCCCCCCTCCCCCCCATCAACCTACGGTCAGGTTGTTTTTTTCATATACGTTTATACGATATACCTACCTATAATCGAATGCCGGACGTCCGTGAAAACAAATCCTTTCGTCTTCGTCCGTTCAATATACACATGATGTATACTATGCCACAGAGTTGTAAAAAACATTCAAGCCAATAATAATTGTAAATACTTTTTTTTTCTTTATAAGTTAGTAAATCATTAATACATATATATATATTTTTTTTTGTCATAAATTTCCTTGATTTTAAATCAGTTAAGCCGTTCGATGTTTTTGCCGACTAAATTAAAGTATATATTCACTAAATAGATACCATAGGTATCTAGTAGTTTGAAATAATTATATATTGTAAATTTGTAATACTTTAAAGTATGAACATTAGACGTGCATATACTATAGGTTGTAGAATCATAAAACTTGTTGGTTGTTACACTTTATTATTTGTTAACTAATAGTTAGGTACTTATAGCCTATAACTAATAATATTAAAACCCCCATTAAAATTCAAAACACTGATTAACAAGAAACGAAACACATTTCATCGGTGAAAGTTTTACTAAATTATAATCTGTATGAATTGAAATCACAGAAATGTCAGAACTGAAAATTCGTATTTTAGCCCCCAATCGAATTCGTCTGATTTATTTAAACTATATTATATAAAAAGATTAAATTTTGGTTTTCGCGGTAATCGCTTTTAGTAATATAACATTATAGGAACACTATAATATAGTTCCAAATCTTAATTATAATCGACAGTTAGAAAAAATGAATTCAATACAATATAAATAGTATTTTGTTAAACAGTATTTAAAAATGAACTCAAATATTTGTCGGTGAACAATATTTAAAATACGTATTGAATACTATTGAAAAAGCATTCGAATACCAATACTCAAATGCTTTACAACACTGCCGATATAATATTACACGTCGTCACCGATCATAAAATAACGTCGTTTTGTTGCTCGTTACATATTATAACATTAGGTATATACTATTATGGTAGTTGTATACATAGCGATTACATTTTCGTAATAACGTTACGGATTAAACGAACAGCCAGTGTAATCACACGATGCCTGCAGAACGAATTATGTCGTGTGTGTGCGTGTGTAGTAGTAGTAGAGACAACGACAAATAAAATATTGATTGTTGAACAATATGTAGAAAATTTACAGTTTACGTAACCTTGGGTCAGTTCATTAACACTAACGAAGGGTTACTTGCAATCACTACTGGTTTACACTATTATATTATACACATACGGCGGCGGCGGCGGACTATATAAAAATAATAATATCTCCGATTTATTGTGTAAACATTTTGAGAACCATTGGGTCGACTACATTGTTTTCCGTCGCGTCGACGACACATTTAAGCGTACGGAATAATATTTGTGTTTTTTTTTTTTTTAGCATTTATACCGGCGTGTAGGTACGCCACGTCGTCGTCGGGCCGCAACCTAACGCCGTAATGCACGCGCATACACATATGACATACGTACAAATATACAATATAGGTATTACAATATTTACGAGCGCGTGCGATTGCTGAGCGATGTTTTGACGTATGCCTATACGATTTTCAAATATTATGGGAACGGTATAAGACGCAAATACCGCGTATACCACTGTTACCGCGGTTCGACGCAACAACAATATTATTATTATTACTATTATTATAATAAAGGTTCCTTCACAGCTCACCGTGAACGTAATTTCATGGAAAATATTCTAGAACTGTGATTGGCTGAACCGTGTGGTTATTTAGTGGTTAACCACTGCTAACCGTGCTAATACTTAACCTATACCGCTTATACCGTGTAGTTGAGTTCTATCCTACTCGGACCGTGTGTTCACAATACATTATCACGTTTCACGGCGAGTTGTGAAGGCGCCTTAATAGATTAAATTCTATAGCGGTAAACATTGGAAACATATTTTGATAACGGAGAAATTCGGACCGTCCGTACGCCATGATCCAGCGTTTAGCCTGTTTGGTTCCAGTAACCAGAACTATATAATGGTTGAGTATGTTTATACTTTTGCTGTTATCCGATCACGGATATTATCACGGAGAATCAATAGGTATGGTACAAGTTTTTATGTCTTATACCACGTTCAACTATAACATACCGCACCAAGCGACCAAGCGCGTACGAATTTCAACCTTTTAATGGTGGGCGTTTGTATTGTAAAACGTTTTTCGCTGTAGAATAATAATAAGTAAAATTATAACATTATCGTGAACTAGTTTCGAACGGACACTGCGCGCGTACCTATATGGGCTAACAACGAGGACGACAAGCGTAAAATAATTTATGCGTATTTTTTTCATCGCGTTTTGCTCGCGTACACATACGACCGGTGAAAACCGTATGTTTCTATAATATGTATTATATTATTATTCTTCGCTCGACGGCGAAATGTTTATAATATTATCGGAAATACGAGCAGCTGATTCCATGGCGCGCGGGTTGAATGCCAACGCTGCTTCTTCTTCTTCCTCTTGTATTATTAAATGTGTACCCGTGTTTATTATGTGTTATCGAAGAAACGAGCGGGGAGAAAAAAAAAAGAGAAAACCTAAAAGAGCGCCCACCCTCCGTCTGGCAACGGTGGCGGCCCGGCCCCCTGAAGGCATTCGTACTGTACACACGGCGTAGGTATGTTTAATATAATATTATTATGTTTCCCATACGACCTACGGCATAAACGTATATAATATTGAACAGATCGATAAATCGAGAATTTTCGTGGTAACCTGAACGGTTAATTTACAGCTCGTTAAAGCCTCTAAAGGTCGCGGGGCCGCGTGCAGATTGTTCTGCGACGGTGTGATCTATAAAACGTATATAGATACTCGTTGCGCAAGACGTACGGAACAGTATAGAAACGATAAATAGAATAATGATTTTTTAATGATGCTATATAATATGTATAATATATGATATAAACAAGACTAATACACATATATATATGACTTCACTGATACAGAATCAAAAAATTTACCGACCGTTTACACTCGAATTATAATAGGTATATGCGTATATGTATAAGACCCGCTGCCGACTGGTTTCTAATGCACATATTATTAAAACCCGTTTTCCAATAAGATAATAATAATAATAATAATAATATTGGGTAGGTACACGTTAGGTTTGTCTTCCTATTAATTTTTTTTCAATCGGTATTTTACAAGTATGAAAAAATTGTTTTGACAACGATCATTTCAATCATCGGGACCGCCAGCGTCAAACCAGTGTGTACATATATTAATGTTGAAATATATTTTTTTCCGTTTGTCCGTATGGGCAAAATTTATTTAGCTGATCCGTGAGCTCTCGTGTAATTCACATCATCTACCCACGTTTTCCTTTGCGTTTTGCCAGAGTTCGACATCCTGTATAGCAACGGCGGCGGCGGCGGCGACGACGACCTCCGTCGCGAAGATCGACCAAGGCCGGTCGCCGATGACACGTACGCAACCCGTACCGGAAGTCGAGTCAAATTTCGTTTGGATGACGTTCGAAAAAAAATATTTCGGGTGCTCGTGAAAATCAGGAAGCGTAAAATTCGAGAATAATAATAATAATAATAATAATAATATAACTCTAGTTCACAAACTACTATACTGCAGTTGCCGCAGCGGAGAGCGCGTGGCCTGTAATGTATAATGTGTAACGCGTGGCGTGTAATAAAAAAAACACTTAACCACTAGCTCCGGTTATAATATAAGGGAGCATATTATGCAGTCATTTGTATAATAATATACAAAAAAGTGGTAATTTTGAAATTAATCGTCCGACAGAACTGTACGGCTTTGGTTCAACAGAATATTTTAATTTTTAAAACTGCAGGTTGTCATTTGTTAAAAATTTAACTGTTTCTACAATCGAAGTGATTTTTAATACTTATTATTTTTGACTACCCAAATATCGATGTACTAAAAAATGATTTTTTTAAGTTTTGATACTTGTCTTGTGTTTTACCAATGCCAAAATCTGTTGTATATTGTTGTATTTATGCTACTTACCAATTAATTATAAAAGTTTATTTTAAACTCACTTAATTCTTATTGTTGACAATATTATATTCATAATCATTGTCAAATGTTATTGTAATTTTTATATTTTCCTACTTTAAGCTTTCTCCATATTGGTAGTATCAATTTTTAGCCTCATATAATACTATATAAATAATATATTGACATAGTTGTAGTTTCCTACATGCACCTAATAAGTACCTAACGAGTTAGTGTATTATGAGGCGGCGTTATGTTATTTGTTTTAATAGCTGTTAGTTGTTACTTATACATAAAATGTTACACAAATACACAGTAAAAACAAAATATATATAGATATTTGCTTTGCTATATAGTTGGTGGAATAATAGTTTACAGTAGATAATATTTTTTTGGTAGTATATTATGTAAGTTGAGTACCTACTTATACATACTATAACATACATTTTAATTGCTGTATTATAAATAGCGTAAAACAATATAATATTGTTCGTATAATAAAAATCGTTTCAATTAAAACACGCAGTAAACTTGTCAATGAATCGAAATCCGTTTTCAAAATTAAAATCCATTCGACCAAAGTCTTGTGTACAAGAGTTTTGTGAGGCGATGTGATGTCTAAATACTAACTTTTTGTACAGTGACTGCACTCCTCTCTATTCGTTGATTTATATGTGTATATCATGATATACGTTTAGATTTTTTTTTAGCGGCTTATTACAAAAGGAGGGGATCGATCACAACAAATAGCCAACAACAAAAGGGCCGACAGCCGAGAACCGAAATACAAATGAGCCGGCAAGTATCGTCCTATATATATATATATAGCGGCGCGTACATTGTACGAGCGACCAGGCACACAATGGCAGACTTCGATAATGTGAAATTATTAGGAACCGCTAACCTCGTACCCATACAATATTATGGTATATATCGTTTCAATAACCACTCGCGCGGTTAAACCCACTGATGGGCGTAGGTAACGGTGTAAATAGTATATTATTGGTTTTTAAAATATTCTACCAACCGAAATCGTATAATTACACACGGCATACGTCCTCAAACATGATAATATTTTCATAAATATTAATTGTTATTATCATCATCATCGTGACATAATATTATTTTTATCGAACAGATGGTTTTTCGTCGCCATTCCCTTTTACGATATTATACAGACGAGCGCTATGTGTAATTTGTTTTTCAATCGCGTGGATTTCAATACGTTGTTATGTTATAAATTACAATAATTTTCGTCCCGTAAGTTGCTATGGTATTTTATTTAGATTTCTCGTACACGAAGACGTTTAATCTTTTCGAATCCAAAACGCCGGAATCCTCAAATCGGATAAAATTATTGTATCTTCGGGTCAGTAAATTAAATTCTATATTTTGTTATACACTATATATACGCCCATCATGCCGGAACTGCCCACGCATCGCGTTCTTTTTAATAACGTTAATACATTTCAACAGCAGTTCTCCGGTTGTCAACCGACTTGTCTCACTTGGCCACGAACAACAACTGTGCAGCCGCCGGCGGCGCAACATCATTAGCAATTTATTCTGTGTTTTCGTTTTTCTTCTCATTACAACACAAAAACAACACGTCAGTTTTCATTTTCATTGCGATACAATTATTGAAACTACAGTTTTTCGTGCTTCCGTTAAATAGTATAATCAAACAATCGATGGCTATGTCTCCCAATGACATATATGAGGGAGTCAATGAGTGGATAGCTCCTCTAGATTTATTTTAGGAGTGGTGATTTCTATAGTTTCATGCATAGACTTATAAACAGCAAATGTTAGCTAATAAAAATTAAATTGTTGCTATAGGTACTATACTATTCAGATATTATATACTATGAATTATAGCTCTATTCAGTTATCATAAATCATAAATAAATAAAAAAACTTTGTAGGTGTGAAGTATTTTATTATTATTTAATGGCTACTAAAATAAACTTATGCTTTTACTTCATTGCATAATGTTTTTTTGTTTTTTGGATGTTAGATCAAAAACTTGGTCAAGATCTATGATGGGTGAACAAAGATTAACTTATCTGGTCTAATAAATACACTACGAGATAGGTTAGATTGGTTTGCAATCGAAAAAGGTCTATATTACTTTAACAAAATATGTCTATTCTTTGTACTTTTATACTTTTTTAATTTTATATTAAAAATAAAATAAAATATTTGGATATGCATTAAACATTTTAATTTTAAAATCACCCCCTCTTTGATTAGCTTTAGATGCGCCATTGCTTTATATTGATGATACAACTATTTTTACTCGTCATATTAACCGCATTGATATTTTGTTCGTTAGTTAACGACACTCGCGGTTTCATTCATTTCAATTTATCATATTATTATTTTTTTTTCTCATACACGTCTGGCACGTAAAAGTGAATCCACGCCATACGATTTTGATGTTTGGCGCGTACCGATGGTTTTTAAATTGTATACTGCAATGCATTATGGTATTATTATAATGCAAACTATCATTTCAATGAAACAATTGCTGTGGTGCCGGTGCCACCGCACAACAAATATTTATTTAATCTTTTCACAAGTAGGTCCCGTGGGCGTATTATAATAATACAAACATCGTGTATATACTCTTATAGTCTTATCGAAAGCAGCACCACTGCGGTGGTAATCCCACAAAATCAAGTGGCGTTTATCGAAATTATATTATTATCGACAGGTGGCATCATGCCAAGTATAGGTACCTAAGTATAGGTAATATGACTACTACCAACTACCATCGGTTTTATATACAATATTCAAATTACTTATATGTCATAAAATCAACACACCAGAGCCAAGGTATATATTATTATTATTGTTGTCATCACGTAAACAACATCGAACATCAGTGTTTTTTGTTTATTAGGTATACTTACACGATATATAGGTATACTAAGATTATGGATATATATGAGATAATATAGTAGATTGTAAAGTGTTAATTTTGATGGAATATCCCAATATGCTTATGGTCGAGGTCGCGATTTTGTTGTTTTATGAGTATACATTTTATAGGTATAGTTATAGTACTACTTAATGGTTCAATGGTGACTAGTATGAATAATGACGAAAACTGTTACGCTAAGTATGAATTTTAATTTTCAACTTTTGGTTTCTCAACTAAGTTATTAGATTGTTAATTTTGCTGAATTTTTAATTAAGTTAATATCATACTGTTATTTTGCATATTTTATTCTTTACATAGGAGGAGCTACGGGGTGTGCCGCCTAGCCTTAACACAGTCTAAACATCTATATTGTTCAATTTTTTTCCAAATTGAAGAAAATATTTTTTTCATTCATTGTGTATATTTTTGACCATTTCAATTAACGCTTAATTAAATTAAAATTGTATACAGTTTACAGTTATACCGTGTATTAATGACATTTTGTAAAACTTTTATTTGAGTAGTTTGAATATATTATTAAGGACGAACAAACAAATAAACAAAC
This sequence comes from Pentalonia nigronervosa, assembly GCA_014851325.1. Classification (NCBI taxonomy): domain Eukaryota; kingdom Metazoa; phylum Arthropoda; class Insecta; order Hemiptera; family Aphididae; genus Pentalonia; species Pentalonia nigronervosa. The sequence goes on along the minus strand of JACXSJ010001042.1, from coordinate 21,989 downwards.
AAACAAATACATTCATCTTTATTGTTGAAATTGAAGCTTGAGTAGACTTAGTATTTAGGTATTTAATGATGATAAATAACACGACTCATGATTATGTAAATACCTACTACAAATTTTCAAGTTTTAAATCCTTGTATTTATCTATCCTAACAACCAAATCAATCTTTAAAATAAATCTTCTATATTATATAGTTAATAGTTCGGACTTGTAAGAAGCACACTCTAAAACTAATGTCTATAGCTATCCGCCTATGATTTTATATGTTATATGTTATATAATATATATATATATAGCCAATGTACCAATGCTGTTTTGTGTGTATATATTACGGAATGACGCTAAATAAAAAATAACGTTATTCGTCGGTTATTGACCAAATACATACTAAGTAATTGTCGTTATAAACTGGATAATCACGTTAATACCAAATACACGGCCAATTGTTTTAGAGCAGATATGCACGTGAATCTCAAATATTTTTAATTAGAAAATCGTGTAGGTATTTTTAAAAAGTACAACAATGTATTATTATTTATTTATTTTTACAAGTTGTACTTCCGTGACATTTACTGTTACACAACTTTTTGGCCCCACTATATGCACAACGTATATTGTTGTAAATAGTCTTGCAATGGCAGCGTTGGTACCGTTGATGGCCCACGACAGAACTATTACCAGCTGCTTATCCCTTAGTGTCAACTGTCTACTATCGGCTAATTTGATCACATTGTTCATGTCTGACAGATTTTTTTCACAAGCAACCATTTATTGGCGTGGATTATTGTACTTAAGAAAACCATGTTCCGTACCTAGAAGAAAAAATAGTTTTAATTTTAATAGTATATTCTTTTAGTTTAATTTACAGCAGAGTTCGTGTAAGTCATGTTCAACACGGGTGACAACTGCTAGTATATTGTTATTTTTATTACTGATGTGCAATAAAAATTGACTGTTTGGCCTTAACGAACGAACGAACGAACGAATGAACAATAATAATAAAGTATAACATCGCGGCGGTGAACACGTGAGAGAAATGACACATTAATATAATATAATATGCGTCGTATATTATAATATAAAGTATATTAAAATGTACAGCGCCCCGGTCCGGACGGCGGTGGCGTATATGGTATATATATAATATTGTTGTATAACATAACATTATAACTGCGTGTAGGCGTTGGGTTCACGGCCAGTTTCCACCACGAGACCCGCGGTTATTAATCAAACGCATCGCACACAAACTGATGAACCCGATTTACTTGGGGCTGCGGACGGTAGCGGGGTGTGAGGCGGGTCGTTATACCGTGTTACACCTCTTTAGGCGCCGGGTTTAGGTTCTTACGTATTATTATTATTATTACTATTATTATTATTATCATTACTATAGGGTAGGCATAACTCGGCACTCGTCTGTAAAAAGTGCATATAATATATGAAGCGACAAGTATATTTTATAATACCTAGTACCTATAAGTCCGACGATTTACATATTTTACGGTGCTCAGTTCATTGCGATATAATATTATAGGGGGCATGCCCGTTTTCAACCAAAATCGTATCCTTCTCTTTTAAGTCGATTCACTTTTTGACCAAATTTAAAAAAGGTTAATTCCCTTTTTGACCAAAATCGTGCACTTCCTTCTTTGTCCAAAATAAAAAGTTTAATATCTACTACATACTTAAATATTATAGAAAATTATATAATTTTTGTCAATAATTATTAAATATAATATAAAAAATTATAAAAAAAAATATTTTTATTATTATTAAATTAAAATTATTTTTATGTTGATATGTCATATATACTTACTCATATAGTTTTCATGTATAAGTATATATTATAAAAAATTGTTTAAGGTCAATATTGTGTTCGGCCGTTATCTGATTTTTACTACTTAGCATTGATTCACTACATTTTGAAGTAATTATTTAAAATTATAACTTAGAAATACCTACTTTCTATAGCTATACAACATATAGTAAATAAGTAAATATTAAATTTATTGGTTTGGCCGAAAATGGTCTCGTCCATTATAGGAATACGTTATGTGTGGATATAATTTCAAGTGTGGCCGATCAGTTGTAAAGTCTAATAAAATATAAGTTTTTATATATTATAATAGGTACACAACCGTCGCGGACTCTATAATGTATAATATAGGTATACGCAAGTATGAAATGCAGCAGTTGTAAACATAATAATTGTAGGTAGGTAGGTATACACGTAAAATGAATATAGTAAATACCGGTATATATATATATATTATATTGGTATACGTCCATATTACCATTGTACCATACGTCATGCACCGGACTTTATTAAAATATTCAGTCGACAATATCCTCGCGATGAAATTCAAGCATTTAGCTATAATATGTAAGTTTATTTTATGTATAATAACGGAAAATCGTAAAAATACTCGGCTAACGCATATAAAATCTGCAGGTCGGTTTTTACCGTTCCGGTTGCATATATATATATATATTGAGAACACTGCGTCCAATGAGCGTGCCTGTTCGGCAAACAGAAAATTGTAAAAAAAAAATACTATTTACCGCAACACACAACTATTATATGTATGCGATGGCGATCGTATACGAAATGTCCAACACGTCGCCAAACGAGTTAATGTATTATGCAGTGCTTGACTTGGAGAAAAAATAAGTATTCTGATGGCATAAAAACGATTTGCGTCCCTAGCTAATTATAACTATAATATTATTACATGAAATATAACTGCGGGAGTTTTCGCCCCATCCCCACGCCTCCTTTATCACACCCTCAAACATATATATTATCATGAACCAACTGACATTTCATAACTGTATTATACGCTTATTTTAAAAGTTTCAATCGTAAGCGTGCAGTAGGTGCAGGTAGACGTGTGCTGGCATTTATTGAGAAAATACTGCAGAATATGGTATTTTTTTGAAACGGATTAGTAATAAATATGTAAGTAACTATATATAAAGTTTTAAGTATATTGTAATTAACTCGGTTACTTAAAATAATATATTCCTCTATATATTACATTTTTTTTTGACTAAAATGTCTAAGACCAGTTTATTTACAAACTAAATTTTAATTATAATGAGAAAAATGTAAGAACTAATGCGCAGACATCGCAGAAGATGCTGAACCTTTTATCGAAATTTACAAAATACATTTAACATTGTAAAAAAAATGTTTGTTAATCTTAATTTGACTTACTTCATAAACGAAAATATTTTTTCATCGACAGCATTGTCTTTTAGGACAAATATTCTTAGTCTTCTCTTTTTTTATCGATTGAGCATGCAGATATTACAATAGGTCATATATATATATACATCCATGGTTACTTATCACTTTATATCCCACACATTATTACATACTTATAAGTAGATACCTAATTTTCGTGTATCACTGAATCAAATTATATCAATACTGGCATGTACATTTTGAAAACATATTTTCATAAAAAACATTAATTTGGTAATATTTTGTAAACATCGTACAAATGAAGTATACCATTCTATACATCCTAATTTGAAAAAAAGTAAAGGTACGTTAAAATATCTGAACATTTAATTGAGGTACTCAGTTCCCTCAGTCACCATGTCAAGCATTGCATGATTATGTATATGATATTAAAACGAGCGGAATTTATATATTTTCTTGCGGTATAGAAGGACTTAAGTATACATGGATGGATAATGTTATAAAAAACTAGTTTCTGCAGCTTATATGACATATGTAAGTAGGTATATAGTATATACTATGCAGTTTATAATATATTATTTATAAAAAAAACTGCAGCAGTTGGATTTTGAATTATTATGTTAATTTATATATATTAAGTTACGCTCAGTACCGTTATATTTCATTGTACCTACCTCCTAGGTGTATCTTATTAGGATTTTTAGATTCGCTTCCTAAATACGCATTTATATTAAATCCGGTATATAATATTTTTTTTAAAATATTATGCATTGTTGACAATATTATATCGTAGTCTCCGGCATCACCTTCCGCTAATAAGCATAAATATGTCAATTGAATGCACTGCAGCTAAGTTGGTACTAACAGGCTATAACATATAATATACTAGGTACCTGCAACCAGCTAGAATATATTATAAAAAGTCGCCATCGTGTAACGACGCGCATGATTTTTCCGTTGCGGGCGGCCGACGTAATGTTTCATGTAATTTTATATGTTTTTGTTATCAGACCTATAATAATAATATAAATATACGGCACCATGGCCTTGTTTTTATACATTATCTATAAGTATATTGGTCCTATGTTATTATATTTTGTTACCACTGAGAATAAAATTGGCTTTTACATATTTTCAATTATTTTTTTGTTGTATTCTATTAGTCCAAGTTTTTTTTTGACAAACACACGATATGCCGCGTATATACACGCACACACGATGCCGTATACCGGCGGTATATGTTATTGATTTAAAATATTTATTAAATTATCCGGACGGGCTGTGATGTGACGAGAATAATTTGCATAACTCGACTAACTATTCACTAATATTGTAATAGTAATAATTATTATGATTATTAGAATTTCACGTATACCTACGAGCAATACGCCATATATTATAATATACATATACTTTGTATAATAATTAATAGTATATAATGTTATATATTATTATAAAACTGAATAATATTAATGAGGTTGGCATAGGATTTAAAACACTCGAAATTCGATTAGGGATAGCGAGAGAAAGAGTGCCCGAGAGAGAGAGAGATATATAGAGAGAGGGTGCGAGAGAGAATGAGAGGGAGTGAGAAAGAGAAGCTATCAATGCCGGCGGCAGTGGTAGCGGCGGCGGCGACGACGGAGGTTTGAGTGGTTATAACATTATATACATGTATATGAAAACAATATCGATTTTTTGTCCGTGGGAAACGCTGTGCACACAAACACACGTATCATACAAGTGTACATAATGAACTCGTACAAATAAAATTGGCGTGCAGTACAACGTCATTTCATATAGGTATCTATGTAATATTATGTTATTAAATAATAATATCGATAATTAATAATATTATTGTCGTACAACACATTTGATCGACTTGCTTGTTGTTGTAGCAGTATAGGGTTTTGCATACCTACATAACATATATTTTCTATTATAATATGATATACCAATTATTATTATTGTTCGTCGTTGTCGGTGCGTTTTAAAACGTCAAACCGTGTAAACCGTCGCCAATTAGTTTTTTTTAACGCGCGACAGCCCCGCGGGATAATCGGTCGGTCGTAAACGGCGGCGACGAGTTGGGAATAAAACGGGCCGGACAGGGGGAGGGGATGATATATACATAATAATAGTACTAGGTATGTATTTATTATATTATATAATGTGCTCGTCGGATTCGACAAACACGATCGATGATATGAGATAACTACTTTAGCAGATTAACTTTATACTTCCACTAAATCTGCTCTTATTGGTTGTCGACGAAAAACAAAATATCGTGTGGGCCATTTATATAATATATAAGTTGGTACTATATATATATATATATATATATATATATATATATCGTATGACGTAGTAGAAGTAATATATATATATATAGTATTAATAGTGATTTGTATATTAGTCTATTACGTTTAAAGTCATGTGAAAAACAATTTATTATAAAATACGTCTCAAGGATAATATTATATATATCTTCACCTATATTTATATTTATATAGGTATAGGTAGAAACGTCACATTATAACAGTTAATATGACTATATGAATTTAATAATTACAATATGATGCATCAAATCGGCAACGAAAGTATCAACATTAAAAAAAAAAAAAATCGTCATGCAGAACTGGCCTGCATACGATTGTAAATAAAGAGATAAAGCGTTGTCGCGGTATATATATAGGTAGTATTATGAATACATTTTAAGTGATTTCAATTAACTAAAATTTATAATATATATTTAATTTTGGTTATGTATTTTAATATATGATTCTGACGTTTAAGAGGGAGTAGGGGGGTTTTCCTGCATAAAAAATAATGCTATCGACAGGATTCGTCCTGAAAGCTCCTGTGGCTAACTGTATAGGCCCTGGTTGTATTTAGGTTTTTTATTTGGCTGGGTTACAGCTTATATCTTTATAGTCATTATAGCTAATATTATGAGTATTTTGTAGATTGTGGTTTAACTCTTTATATCGGATTTCCAATTGTTGGTTCCGAATATTTTAATCATCTTTATTCTTGATGTATAGACATTCAGTATTGAGATTTTTCAGAGACGCTAGCTTAGTTTGTCATCTAACTTTAGGCCCAGTATGCGAATAGTATTTGCAAAAGTCAGTTGCGTGTATTCATTAAGTTTATTATTGGTTGAGGGTCTTTCTTATTTTTGTTGAAAACGATCAATAGCGTTTTGGTAGGAGAAAAATCATAGTTATTTCGAGTGATCTATATACATTATGATTTTTTGAATCATGTCATACGGTGCATACCTACATATACCTTCAGCTGTTATCCGTCGTTAAATATCAAACCGAATTCCGATGCACATATTATACACATGTATAATATTATGAATATGTTAAATGAGAGATGTGAAACCTGCAGCAGCTGCATATTATATTATAATAATATAATATAATATAATATTATGATCTTTACTCGTTGATGGATCGGCTCAGAAAGTAGCAGACCTGTTCGATGCATGGCAACAAATATAATAATACACAAAATAATCTAAAAATTGATAATATATAGGGTATTACAATAGTGTAATTATAATTTATAAATAAAATGATACCTATTAGTACATAATATACAACCGAAGTTTGTAAAAGCACTTATATAGAATTCAATAGCTATGCATATTGAGAAAATAATATGTTTAAAGAAAAATATGCTACCGAAAACTAAAATCTATAGGAATACCTAATCATTATACAATAATATTACTATACGCATACCGCACTACCGCAGTAAACCTACAATTATACAAAATGGAAACTAAAAATTCTTTTACTCTCCCAAATGATATTGTGATTGAGAAATTTAGGTACATATATTATAGTGAAACAATTTTTTCGTTTAATATATTTTGTGCTACAGATGATACTAAAACAAAAGCGCTGCTGCACCATGGATAATTGAGATTTACTGGTTATTATAGTCTAATATATATGTCCTAAGGTTTTCATAATTTTGTTATTTTCGTTTGACGGATAATTAATTAATTTATTTTAACAAATTGTTACAGGTTTACGTTCTTACGTCGTAATTTTGTTGTTGCTCCTCCCTCCCAAAAAAAAAAAAAAACATTTCATTTCTTTTTTTTCTCTTATTGACAACTGCAGCAGAGAGAACACATTCACTGATAATAGATGTATATAAAATATTACATAAGAATTATTGTATTTTTCTTTTCAGTTAACGACCGTATACGTAAATTTGATCAAATAATATTATAAGTTTATAATACAGTTCAAAACAGGTAGGTATAATAATAATAATATATATAATAGTATATTATATTAATAGTTTTATTATATAAATTATTATTAAAACAAAAAAAAAAAAAAAAAAATGAAAACTTAATAAACATACATATTGATACATATTGTAAACCACAATAATACGAGTATATTTAAATATATTACATCGAATACAATAAGCAGCGTACAAACAGTTACCGTGCATACGTTATAATATGTGTACGCGATCTAAACCCGATTTCCCGTGTTTGCTTAACAATTCGATCGACTAATATTGTTCGAGTGCGTTAAAACACAGACGTGCGAATATAATTATCGTGTGTACATATACAATGCGTATATACACGCCATAGACAGAGAGAATTTCAACCGTTTTAAGCTAATCTCTTGACAGTAAGCCGCTCGGATTGTGATGGAATTTATGAGGGTTAAGCACACTTTGTACAACTCCCCTCATTACTGCACGCTTCGAGCGTACTTCACATTTATTCTGACAAATGAACTAAAGTTATTAACTGTCTTAATTGTGGTGAGTATATATATAAACAGCGTATAAATGTATGTATAGGGAAAAAATTGGCCATCGCGTTCTGCGCAGACATTCGACGGACGGTCATTGTAAAGTTTTGCTGCAGAAGATACAAAACAGGCGTGTGCTGTATATATATATATATATATATATATATATATATCACGAAATTTATGATAAAACATATAATAGTACCTAAATAAATAGGAATAGAATGACAAAAGTTATAAAAAAAAAATTGCTGACGGTACCACGGAGATAGAGCGAGAGAGAGAGAATGAGATCAAAGATCTTGTCGATCATTTGTCACTATTTCTAATATACAATATTAAAATTATATCTCGTTACGAATTACGCGTTATTATGTATAAATAACAATATAATATTAATTGTAATACTAAAGCTATGATATGATTGGTAATAAGAATATAACAAAATAAAACATTTAGATGAGCGGTCGAAATAACGTGAAAAATTACAAAAAAAATCGTCAAATAGATACATATTATACATAGTTATATGTATTGATACATTAATTTTATTAGTATTGATAATTGTTTCTATTAAATGATTTCTTATTATTAAAGAAACGATTTTCTTGTATAAATTCGTCATTAATTTAATAGAACATTTACCTTTTTCAAGAATTTTCAGTTTCCTTGATTTAATGAAATACATTTTCTGAAAATAATGAATTTACTTCATTCGATCAAAATCATACCCGTCTTTCATTAATTTAACATCCTTTTTCATAAATTAAATGACCTTTTTCTTACGAGTGATATGCAGCAGGTATCATCTACGTATTAAAATAATATGTACGCACGCATAACTCGGGCTGCAAGAATATAATATAATATATGTGACGTCGCGACCCATATATAATTGTTAGGTCATACATATTATACATATATTATATATTATATATACATATTAAAGTATAGTATTATAACAAAACTATTAAACGTTACACACGCTCACGGGTCTGTAAGATATAATACTTATTACACATAGGTACCTACATATCATGTATAGGTAGCAGCCATACTGCTGCGGTATACATAATATTTTTTATATATATTGGTATTTACACCACATTTTAGGGTAGCAGCTATACAACTACCTATTTCTCGATCGTTCGTCTTTTGGGTTTCGCGCCGGGTTCTCTCCCTCTGGAAATCCGGGCACCACGCGCCTCCATAAAATATAATAATAATATTATATTATACACACACACACACACACACAGAAGAGATGTAGTCAGCAGCTGCAGATGTCCCTCGACCATGTGCATGCGTTTATATACACGCGGTATTTGCACTGCGCGTTTGTATAATATATCATTATATTGAATAATCGCTTGCTGTACACGTGTCGGCGAGACTATCGCCTTGTTCGCTGCGACGACGTGCACTGCAGTGCATATAATATACAGGGCGCAGCACTACGGGCAGCTGTCTTTTAGCGGTTAGGTTATAGGCATGTCTGTCGACGCAATTATAATATTATATAAGTAGCTGAAGGTGGCGGTACCTACGTTTTCGGAAAACCTCGACACTGTTGTACGCATAGTATAGGTATAATGTAATATGCGTGCGCAGTATTTATAGATACAATACGCTTTTATATATATATATATATATATATATGACCGAAAATGCGTTTTAATCTGCACGCACAAATCTATACACAAACAACTACTATAATTTTAATTTTGCATTATTCTACAGCATTTTAAGGTCACTTAAAATCTTATAACATCTTATAACTAATTGAAAGAAAAGTCACGCTTGTTTTTTCATCTACGATTCATCGTTGAATTTTAATAATTTCAAACTCAACTGTTATAATTTCAATTAAGTCTTAAATCTATGTATTCATGCGACAAAATATTTGTACTTTTTAATTATATTATATTGCATCTAACAAATAAATATCAATAATCTTTGTTATAAAAATAAAAATTATACACTAATACTTCTAATTTATTAATTTAAAAATTTATCTACTAATTTATACTAATAATTTTGTTGCATTTTATTATTGAATGTATAAACTATATATTTGATTCATTAAATTTATTAGATATAAGTATATTATTTTTCTCTTTATTTTTATGAATTTTAAATATATTTTTAAGAGCACTTTAAGATAATTTTTGCATTTTTCTAGGTCATTAACTTCCGAGTCCTGAATATATGTATTATAGGTTATCTGCTACATCATGCGATTCTGGTCGTATAATTAACGTGTCGCCGTATAGCGTTTTTCAATGAGTCTTGCGTGGTATTATATTGACTAAAGTTATTTTTGAAGTCGAACCACTGTATTACAATACTTATATTTAATTGGACAAGTCTTGACGTTCATTCCACAGGTGATACAATCACGGCGAACACTCCGTATGTATAGGCATATTATAATATTATGTATAGGTATACAATCGTTACGACGATCCAAACGAATTATATGGTATACGGCGACAATCGTAGTTCTTCCACATGTACATCATACGATCAGCACCTATTTCACATCTTTGAATGACAGAAAATGTCAAGGCCCATTTATTGCTCAGTAATATCTGGGTTCAGCAGCCTAATATCTCGCGATAAACGATATATGGATAGACTCTGCGAAATTGTAACAATCATTTAAGTAGTATGATATTACATATTTTTTTTTGTTCTTTAAAAAGAGACGTTATAAAAAAACAGTTTTCCATCCAAGATACGGTCACATTAATTTGTAATTTTACCTGTATAATCTATATCCAACAATTAACATTATAAGTAAAAAGTAATATATTGTTTTATATTAACAATTGCAATCCCGTGGAATAAAAATTTGGAATAATAATCATAACGGGTTTTTTTTAAAACTTATGCATAACCATTATTATGGCGGTCTCTATAGCAGCTATCCCCTTTAACTTCAAAATCCTATATATATATATATATATATATATATATATATATAGTTACGTTCTGGATGCATTTTAAAGGTGTCTATATAATCAGGTTATATGTTATAGGTTGGAGGAAGATTTGGAGAAATAACAAATAATCCATGGTGCCTGCACCCCGAAGAATGTAATAATATATATTTGTAATTTGTTTAATATTGTTATATGGCATAATAATACATGGAAATTTACCTAACGTATTTATTGGTGGGATATTTGCGTTCCAGTTGAAAATTACTCAAGGTATTAAGATATATATTGTGTACTACTTTCCATAGTGGAGGTGATATTTTAGAGATGTTTATATATACGAATGCTGCAGTACCTGCCTAAGAACAGTTTGTAGTTATTCATATAATGATTGATATCTTTAGCATTATTTTTATTATATCCGATAAAGAAACAAATTATTGTAAAAAAGCTTTTAACTGTATATACATAAATATTTTTGAGCCTTTATCAAAGTATATTTATGCGCATAAGCGTGCGTAGACCATGCTGGCAGGGGAGGCAGAATGTAATAAAAAATATATTTTATAGTATATAGTTAAATATTATTTTGGTTATTACTTTATTAGTTAGTTCAATTAATATTAGTCATGGAAGTATTTTATATAAAAATTATATTATTATAATATTATGTTTTTTAAAAACAATATTTGGAAGAAAACTTCAGCTCGCAGGAGGGG